>CM051700.1:6132500-6147500 GCA_028022725.1 Lycodopsis pacificus
GTTTTTTGCGGCCCTCTAGGTGGCGCTCATGATTGGACCGCGGCCCCATGGTTAAGAATCACTGCCTTAATGTGTTTTTAACTTTGTTTTAAGTGTAACTGGAGTGTTAACGTGTTATGATGTATTGTTACGGACCGCCGAGTTCTGCTAGTGCTGTGTACAATCACTGTTGTGTTATTGCTGCTATAATTGTGTTGTTTCAATGCGGCTGTAAGAGTGCTGTTCCATGCGCCTGTAATAGTGTTGTGTTTAGATCAGTTTGTAAACCGTACTTTATTCGTTAAAGGATCAGTTCACCAGCCGGGTTTCTGTGTGATAGTGTTGCTGTAGGTTTCTCTCGCTTCCCCAATTCTTCCAGATAATTTGGCTAACCTGGGGATCTGTGTGTAACCAGCCTGATCCGGGGACTGCTCCGGTTTCTTGAATCATCTGATTTCCTTTTAGAGATGTCGCAAGATCCCCAGATCCAGCAGTTAACTTGGTGAGCACTATCTTATGCGTGCAGATAGGGCTGCACAGGCTGCTTACAGGCACACAGCCTTTGATTTCAGAGAGGGCTCAGCCATAAATCATCATGCAGAACATTTGATTGGCTAAGCTCATGCAGGCCAGTTTGAATTTCAATCAAGTCAGAGCACAGTGGCAACAAGAAAGAGCAGAGGCGGAGCTGAGGTCAGGGAAGCGAAATAACAGATAACGCATACACAGGAGCACTTGAAATCACAGCATGAAACGTCTGCGAAAGAGCAGGAGAGCGTGAGTTGTGATATGAACGAGAGGATATCAGATCGACAGGAAGAGTTCAGGTAGATATAGAAATACAGGAGAAAGATCTGTAGTGGGCTAGAGATGAAGTGGGCAGTTACTGTGCAGTATGAACAGAGGCAGAGAACAACACCAACGCGTTATCATAATTTAATGATTTTAATAATGTATTTTGTTTTTGGTGAGAACATTAGTTGAACATTTGATGTATTGTGGACAGTTACAAGCACACTAGGAGTTAATAAGATGAGTATGATGCAGACCTGACTGCACTCTTTATTCATACATACATGTGTATATATATATATATATATATATATATATCCAACACTTAAATGTAAATGTGCATCTACATATTCGCTCGTCAACCTGTATCCCGTGCAATATCCAATACGTTAAGTATTTATCTTATATTTTACTCCATCTGTATATACTGTATATTTAATATTCTTCTTTACTGTCTTATTTTATTACTGTTTAGTTTATTTATATTACTTGATTTTATCTTTATTTTATTTACTTGTGAGCAATGCTGCTGTAATCCTGTAATTTCCCCACTGAGGGACGAATAAAGGATTATCTTATCTTATCTTATCGTATCGTATGTCGTGGCAGTATCTGCATCACTGTGTGAAGAACTGGCCACACGTCTCTCGCCCATGTGCACGTGCTGCCTCACTCCCTCGCCTCTTTGCAGTTTTCATGATTGCAGTTGCTGCGGCTGCTTTGACATACTTTGGTGTTCACATTCTAAAATTGCTGTAAAACGTTGTTAAAAAAAGCAATAACTGTAAGATCTAAGTACTCCAGGCCATTCAAACGAATGTGTCACAGCATTGAGTATGACATCATTACATAGACTTTCTCTCAGTGCCCATGACTCTGAATAACTGCTAGCGTCCCTGGTGTGTGTCCACTAAGTCTGCAATGACTGCACTTTCAGAAGCATATAAATATGTATTCATCTTCTCAGCAGTGCGCTGGACTGTGACCACCGCATGAATAAGAGGATAAGTGAGCTGGTGGTGGCAGATGAGATGCATTCATTTCCATGTGAGCTTTCCTTCTGATCAGCAACAGCAGACTGGAGCTCTGAACCAACACTGTTTCCCATTACAGCACAACGGCTGCTTGTGTTTGCAGTGGTGTACTAATGGAAGCACTGCAGTGAGCAGACAGTGTGTGATCATACATGCTACATGTTGTGTGCACCCAATTTCTGTCACAATAGATTTCCCGCTATAACAAAATGCATGTTCCTTATATAAATTTCACATTATGTTTCTATTAGTGCTGGGCAATTATCGCATTCACGCCGACAATTATTTTATCGCGCGTTAATGCAGTTTTTTTTTAATTATTAAGTCAGCGAGCGGTGAACAGCGGTTTGTGCTCGTCTCTTCCGTCTCTTCCTGTTTACTTCACCTACATTCCCCTCGGTCCTAAGTCCCTCCATGTACAGCTTCTTATCACCCTGTATGTAACAACGTACATTTATAACAAATACCACACATATTACGGTACTCTGTGTTACATGTGTGTCTGACCAAAATACCAAAAAAAGCAAAAAAGAAATGATTCATTTAAATAATTTCTTTTTAGTTTCCCAAAGTGTTTTTGTTTGGAATATGCATAATAAGCATCATTTAGTTATCGCTACTGAGAATTTAACAAACATGACGTAGATAGGTTTGCAGTTTTCAAGGTGTATATTTCAGATTGCATCTATTACACACATGAAGATAAAGTTGTGAACACGGGCTGAATATCTATTATCAGAATCATTATAACTGTATTTTAACTGCTACTGTGTAAAGGAAATACTGCTGTTAAAAAGAACCTGATTTGTTTGAAGTGTTTGCAAACCAAATGTTATTGCACTTTTGTTCATATAGCAGTACTTTCAAAATAAAAATGCGCAATACACTACTTTTGAATTCATTATTGAACTTTGCGCAGAACAATGCGATTAAAATTTGTAATCGTTGCCCAGAACTAGTTTCTATATTTCAATGTGCTCATTAATGGTCGTTGGTCCTTCTTTTTTAAAGCAGCTCTTTTGGCCTCATCTATGTATTCTTTTGATTGAAAGCCCTGTAAAGAAACATGGCTTAGGCTTGATTTTCTTATTTTCTCCTGGTCTATGTGGATTAGTGGGCGTAAACAGCAATGCTCAGGGAGGGGGGGGGGGGGGGGGGGCTCAAGTGCGTTTTATTTTTTCATTTTTTATTGAATAAATCATTTATATAATCCAATTCGTATTTTGCAATGTCTTCATGTTTTTGCACAAGCTATTAAAAAAAAAAGCGTTATTATATTACATTACTACATGTTTCTGTAATTTACTAAAACATTAAGGCAGGCCCTTTGAGTGTACACACCAACTTTGGTTTTATTTTTCTTAAAAATACTAACTACATTGTTTCCCATAAATATATTCATTCAATGTAACATATTGTCATTGACATACTAACACATCACTACTGCTACTCCCTGTAGAGTGCGTGTTGTTACACACTGTACTGTGTCATACTCACTCAGCAGTATGATGGCACACAGGAGGATGGCGATCAGAGCTCCAGTGCTGAGACCAGGAGAGCTGCTCAGAGCCTCTGCATTGCACAGTTCCATGTTGCCGTCCCGGTCGCAGGTGCACACCCTCACAGTGAGAGTGCCGGTACTGCTCTGCATTGGGTAGTCGCCGTCGGTGATCACTACGGGAACCAGGTAGACGCTCTGATGAAGGCGGCTGTAGCTGCCTCGTCGCGTCAGGATGCCAGCAGTATTATCTGAGTAGAAGGAAGTATCAGTGCCCAACACTTTGACACACTTTACTCTACGAAAAGGGACCAAGTTGGGAAAAATGTGAGTCCAACAAGGCAGAAGTCAGTCATTCTATCTGACTGAAGACCTGTCGTTTTTTAAACGTTAACTAAGAAAACACAACATGCTAATGCTAATCAGAGGGCTTTAGAGGGATGTAAATCATTGAAGCCACTTGTATTACGGCTCAGTAATAAGCCTGTATCTGGTCAGGTGTTGCCTACCTCCATTGTCTTTGACAGAGAAGTTGCTGCGGTGGGTCTGGAGAAGGCTGAAGAAGAACTTGTGTCCTGCTGACGGCTCATCGGCATCAACAGCACTCACTGTCTGGATCCGCTGTCAGAGACACCGACACTCATTAACATCCCACGGGTGAGTAACAGAGCATTCAATAGACGAGGAATGACTGGTTCCTGTCACAGTGACGGCTCACACTGCTGTCCTCGCATATGACTAAGAAAAAAAGCAAACCCATCTCAAATCACGGTTTTCATTTTTTGGGGGAAAATAAGTTGCCTTGGACGGCTGGTCCCAAAATAAATAATTCAATTCAATAAATTGAATACTTAAATTTCTACTGTCATTATACTGAACGACTTCCATTTCCAGTTTCCAGTTCTACACAATTATTATTGTTGTAACAATGTAAAAGCAATTTCCCTTTTGATATTATAATTTCTTTGCTCTGTTTCAGTATTTGTCTCAAATTTCTGTGACAACATGCCCTGCTGCCATTGGAGCTTTGAGGAGTGAGACAGCGGGACGTGAAAGCAGTTTATTAGGCTTCATTTGAACAAAATACAAAACATAATTTGAGTGGAGAAGTGGAATATGCTCCAGTAGTAGTTTGAGAAGTGTCTTTGGGAGTTTTCCCACCCTGTAAACGTGTCACCATTGGGATCCATTGTAGTTGATTGAACTCAAACTGAGCACAGCGGCTGTTCTCTCTGAAGATGCACGCTACAAACCTTTTACAGCTAGCCTTCAAGTCTACAGGGTGTGAGTGCTTCATACTCCAAACAGAGATTTTGGATGGGGAATACTTTACTTAAAAGCCACCACAAACTGACAAAAGACCTCAACAAAATCTCAATTGGTTTATAGATGGATTTAAGTTCAGGAATCATGAATTTAGTGTTTAATATGGGCTTGAGTCAAGAGGCAACATTAGGGATGGGTATCAATATTGACGCAAATACGACACCCAAGTTTCAAGAGCAAAACAATACAATATTTTGCTATTGTAGTTTAGGACATTTAAACATGTTTTAACATTAAACACAATGCGCAAACCTCCTCAAAACCTTTTTGTTAAATCAGGGTTGAGATATAGTCTAAAGTTAGGAATGTTTCCTATTTTAGATCCGGACAAATGGGATGAAGGAATGAATTCACATGTTTAAGAATCTGTCCTCACGCATGATGCCAACTTTAGATACTTGACACGTTTCAAAACTAATAATACTTGTTTGCCATAATTACAATCATTCTGAATATTCCATCTCCGTACTGTTCCACTGCCCAGCTCACAGTTTGACAGTTTGTTTGTTGAAGCTGCACTAATCAATATTTGTATATCTGCAATGGGTACAATGACTATGTGTAATGTGAAAGACTGACGTTTGACTCCCACAAAACAATACATACACTTAGAATACATATCATTGAAGGCTGTTTTCTAAAAATGACTTTTTTCTAATACTCTGAGCCAGAAATCTCCACTTCAGCCTAAACACACTACCCTCATTCAAATGAATGGGAGGCCTGGCAGTCTCTTTGCAATGCCCGATTTGGTGTGAGTGCAGCCGAACACCCTTATATGATTGTGAGTGTACTACACAAGCAACAAGGTGGTGTAGTTCTCTAGGAAAATGATGCTGCTTGTTGCTACACGCTGTAATAAGCTTTTTAACTTCATAGTTTTGAAACCGGACCGCCAGTGTTTGGAGGAAGTGCCTTATGAATAATAGGGGGTGTATAGTTTTGGTATTGAATAGAGGAAATAAAATGGTATTGAACCCCAACCCTTTTGTTTGGACAGCCAATCCTGATTAAGTTTTGTTGCTGTCAAAATAGCAATGTAGGCCGTAGCCCAGTACACAGTGACTTGATCCAAAAACATCCCAGCCTCGTTCTCTGAGCTGTCCAGTTGAAAAGTGATAAAGCTGTAGTACCTGACCAGTGCTCGTCCGCTCACAGACAAAGGTTTCATACACAGCGGCGAAGGTGGGAGCGTTGTCGTTGATGTCCAGCAGGCGGATGTAGACCGGAACATGGCTGCTCTGACGGGGATTATCTGAAACGCAAACACAGAACAAGTGAACACCCAGCTCCACTTCCACATGATTCCACACATTCACATTGTAAGCTGGCGATGTACCCGGATCTCGATACAGTATTCCTGAAATCACAAATCGAAGAGGAGGAGGCGGGGACGTCTCTGTACACCTCAACTGTGGCCTATCAGGTACAAGCTTCAGTACCACTGAGCAGCTCATTGACCTGCTGAGTGGCCTTCTTGACACACGTACACATAAAAGATGAAATATGGAAACATTAAAGGACACAGATGTTAACTACTGTGTCCAAGTAGTTCGTCTCGTCATTTCCACAGCATGTCTCAAGTCAAGCGAGGAAACCAAACAGGTTTCTTTATGTCTTGTGCTCGAGTCAAACTCTGTGGAATAATAAAACCTAAAACTAGAGAAATACATTATTACTTCAATAAAAACTAAGCAAAACGACATTTGGAGTGATTCTGTAGCCCAGCACAGACACAAACCACACAGCTTCTTTAGTTTCAACACATTCACAACATTGTAATGACGGCTCACCCTCCATATTCATAGCCACAGTCTATCATGTTTCTTATAAGTGCTCAAAAATGTCTTATTGTCTTCCAATTAACATGTTTATGCTGATATTATTAATACATGTATATTATTTTAAACACATAATAATTACCTATTAACTAAAGCATATTACAAGGACATTAATATGAAGTTTTACTGATATTTTAGCATCATACTACATCTCAGTTTAACACACAAGTTATAACCTCACCACAGATAAACAACACCTGCTGCCTGTGGTGTTTGGGTTAGTATGTAGTTTATCATTTTGCTTCTAAATATATATGTGATTGTTACCGTGGTGACTTTACTGAGCTCTGTTCTCAGTTTTTCTGTATGCAGCATGCTGTATCTGTCCCTGTGGAATCGACCATGAAAGAGTCTATGAAGTGGTTTTCACTGCAGCCATTTTACTCACAAAATCCATATGAAAACTAAATTCATACTTGGTGATATATGCACAGTATCAGAAGATTGTTGACGCTCTGTTCTGCGATTCTTTAACACAGTCGGTAGTCTGGCCCTCTCCTCTTCTCTGAGGAGAGCAGACAGCGCTGATGAAATATTAAGGGGAATTTGACTTCAGGGTTGAGTTGGTTTATATTTGTTACAATTGAAAGTTGCTTATGGAATAAGTAAAAGCACAAATAACACTGCTGGTTTAAATGTTAGTGATAACAGGATCTATAATTGCAAAGTGACGTGTGATATGAAGTCATTTCTACAGTCTGGCTTCAACTCACGACCTCCCCCGTCCCGTTTCACAGATCAGAACTTTGGCGTACGGCTCTCTGTACAACTGACTGTGACTGATGGTGTCGTGGCAGCAGGAAGTCGGTCTGAACTTACTGGACTCGGTAGCGATGACTGAGATATTATGCCAGGCAGCCTCCTCTCTGTCCAGGCCTTTGAGCAGGAACACAGATCCAGTCCCTGGATGTACATTGAACAGGCGGTCCATGTCGGTGCGGCGGTCGATAGAGTACCTGTAACAAGTGAGACAGAGAGAAGATGAGAACGCCTCCATTAACCCTCTGTGCAGCCCCACCAGGGACTCACCGCAATACGGAGACCAACTCATCTCGTTCAATCTGTGAGGGAGGAGAATTCATGGAGTCCAACATCATGTGGTACACTGTGGCGTTACTGATTGAGGAATGCACAATGTCAGCTCATACACTTTGCTTTACTGTGGGCCTGAGCAGCTGTGTGAAGCTCTTTTGGAACATCACGCTGGTATTTTCAGTCATAATCTCTCAATCTCTCCCTCTCTCCCTGTAATTCCTCTATCAGCTGATTGTGGGCGTTCACTTTCAACTAACCAATCAGATTCTGCACAGTTTCCTTAAGCCAATCGCAGCGTAGCTGTCGTACTTTCAAAGTGTTCTCATTTCTGCTGCTATCAGTTGTCATTTCAGCTCAAATCACATGTGACCCTACTCCACCCCAGTCGCCTCCAGTCAGCATCACAGTCATGCTCCTCATCCATCATCTTCATCACCACCAGTGTTTGGACTCCAGGGGGGATTCTGCCTCATGTGACCTCAGCATCGCTACCTCTCTACTGTCCTACTTCAAGATGGAGTCCAATCGCCAAAGACTTTGCACTGTTCAAATTGAATGCATGTGTAATAAAGTATTGTTGAATTCTAACGAAGTCTCTCCTGATTGAAATGACTGGTCCTTGTGTTTAAAATACAGTCAGGACGCGGTAATCCCAGCTATTTTAAAGCATATGCATAAACCCAGTGTAATTCAAACGTTTCACATTTGTTTAATCTGCAAATTAACAGTAACGTAGAAAGAACAGTTTGTGGTATTAGGAAGCATTGGTGTTGTACGTTTCGCGCACATCACGCACATGTTGAATGTGGATGTTGCAAGTGATATATATAGTATATGGAGCGCCCATAATTGAAAGTGATATGGTATAATAAAGAGTACAATGAGCGGCAAAGTCCAAGAAGTCTAGGTGTGAAAACAAAAGTAAATGTTGACTTTAAACTTGTTACGCAACATTACATCAAAACGTCCACTACCGGCATGTGTTCACGCTAACCGTTGTTATGGTAGTTACGTTATGTTGTTACAAGGAATATTAATAATGAATAATTTAACCATTAACCCACAAAGATGAATGCTGTCAGATAAACAATTAAAATAAATATCATAAATAAAAGAAAGAAGCTGAGCTAAACTCAGAGGAGCGGCTTGTCACTTAAAAGAGAATAGACGGTCAATCTATAAGATCTGAACGGTAAAAGAATTAAATGAATAAATCAACCGCCAACCTTGATATTCAAACAACTGAAACCACATGATTGTGCTGCACTTGAAGCTGCTGCATTCTGTCCTCTCGTCCTATTCAAGCTTACTGTAGCCTGTTCAAAACATCACAGCTCCCACTGTCTGTGCACTGCTCACAGAGCACTCTCTATTTTCAACTCGGAGCTGAATGCAGCTATTCACAGCTTCACAGCACTCCATAGATAATAGGAGTGAGAGGCCTTTGCTCCCGTCTCGTTCGCCTGCCAGTCAAAGGGCAGGCAAACTGCTCTGTGGGCAGCAACTGCATATTACACTGGATCACGTTCAGTGTCTGGATCAAGGCTGGTGTCACTGCCGACTCCAAAGTACAGCACCAAACGGCTATTAGCTGCTAATTATGTACCATTCAATCCTAATTATTGCTTTTGATGAAGAGATGGATGAATCTGAAAGAAAACATTGCTTCAGTACATCCAGGCCCGATCATAATTAGAAAGTACTCAACCGTAAAATAATAGTGACACAATGCGAATAGATGATGCAGTCATGTGATGACACACAAAGACACAAACACAGGGACAATTGGAATTGTGCGTGTGTGTGTCTGTGTGCCCCCTTGTGACACATCATTTTAAAAGGCTGGTTTTAATTGGAATACATTCAGACACACACTGCTTTTATCCATCCATCTATAAATCATGATTATCCTAATGCCGTCTGTGATCAAAATTGCCCAGGGGGGGGGGGGGGGGGTACATTTTATTTTGTAAACATCAGATGATCCCCAGGATGTATTGATGCCGTTTGATCAATTAGTAACAGGAGAGTAGCTCAAACTGTCCTGAAGCCAGCCATCAATCATGGACATTTCTGCAGTGAGGCAGCAGGGTTTGAATATAGCCTGCGGGTGCAGGCTTCTGTTGTGTAGTCCACAGCTCTACACAGAGCTGTGTAGTCGTCAGATGGGGTTGGTCTATGATCTTAACAGTGAACAACACTGTACCACATGTCTTCCAACCTACTTTATATTTCTCCTCTGGTTCTCCTCCTTTCAGACTCTTTCCAGAATCGAGCTCCATTTGAAGTCAAATTCATCCAACTTCAATGTAGTTTTGCTGAGATTTCTAAAACAGCAGGACAGGAAGTGGAAATATGCTTTTTTTGCAGACACAGGCTTACCGTTTTCAGTCTGACATGAGGACTGACGGGTGATGCTTCAAAATGTGGACCCCAGTTGGGAGCATTGAGGTAAAAGGTGATCAATAGAAAGTTCGGAGCATATCTATGATTGAGGACTTGCCTCCGCACAGCTCACAACATGGCGATGGCTGAACTAAAGCTGGATTCTACACAATTGTATACAGTCAAGAGAATGTAGAAAATGAGCTGACCAGTCAGGTGGAACCATCTTTGTATTTAGTTATGATGTCCCCTTAAAAGATTCCAAGGGGTTCTGTTATTGATTGATTTTCTTGCCTTAGTTAACAACCTTTCTGTAAGATTATTTCCATTTAAAAAGGCCTTACTTGACCATGCTGCGAGCTCCATCGGGGTCCATGGCACTGACAGAGCCCACGGCCACGCCCACTGCAGCATCTTCCTTCACCTCCATCACATAGCTGGCTTTGTCGAACAGCGGTGGCTCGTCCACGTCGTCCACGCCAATCCGGACCGTGGCCATGTCTTTGGAGCCCGCGGACGTAAAACGAGGGTCCACCCGTGTGTTCCGGACCTGGATTTCTACCGTGTAGGACGGCTTTCTCTCAAAATCCAAAGGCTGCAGAGGCAGATAGAAACAGAGAGCGTTTTAGCGTCTTTCAAAGCTCTTCTTTGTGATACAAATACAAATGTTAATACCTTTTGCGCTCGATGTTTTGGACCTGGTTGATGGGATTTACATGAAGGGATTAGACGAGCCTGGAATCCAGACTGAATGGACGTTTCTCATATAGACAGGATATGTGATCCGGCAAAGACTGGGATGACCAGTATGAACCATAGAGTGTTTATACTGGACACAGTCAAGGCTTGATGCTATGTCCCGATACCAGAAATGTAGTAGTTGATACTAATACCAGACTTGGAACTGAAGCGTTGCTTTTCGTGACATCCCTACTTGACACCATGCAGATCATCATATATATAGTTGGAATGACTTTAATATATCTTTTAATTTGATCGCTGAGGAGTTGAGCATTAAAGGCAGGATTTATAGAATGTAAGAAGAACACATCTCTTCCATTGTGTCAGGGCTCTCTGAATGATTAAAGAAGGAAAAGAAGAGCACTTGCTGTTACAGAGGGGAATCTAACATCAATACAAATGTGATAGAAAGCAGCCGACTCATTCAATCTGACGGAGAATGATAACCGTTTTTCAAAAGTGAAAATAATATTGATGAAATGTGTTTCTTGACGTCAGCTGTGACAATGCTGCGTTGGTGAAAACAGAACAAAGCTTCAGATGTACTGGAACAGGTCGACATGAGCTGCCTGGATCTCTCGTGTCCCGCTGACAGTAGATCATTACTTCTTTGTTGAAGCTTGCAGACTTTCCGAAGGTTGTGTCAGCAAGAGGAACAAAAGCATTTCTAATTATCAATTTTGATTTTACATCAGTAAACACGCACTCTGTACAGACACTGAGATGAAAAGCTCCAGTCCTTGTCTGTTGGTGTCTGCTGCAAAGGCTAGGACTGGGGGTTGTAAAGTTAAAAGAGGAATAAGTTTAAATTGGTTTCTTTCATCTGTCAAGCATGCCCGGGCTTTGCATATTTAACAGTACGTGAAAAACAGACTACGTGGGCAGTATCCTTATGAGTGGAAAGTGTAGGATCTGCTGAATCACAGCTTTAGAATTCATTTGATTTAAACAATGCACTGAGAAAAATATCAAGATAATTAAAACGGCCTCATTTCAACGTAGCATTAGGAAAGCAGGTTTCACCTCAATGCAGAGAATTTACTCTGCTGCTATTCATTTTATGGTCTTATATTATTGCTTGTATAATGCATCTTTTAACCCGTTTCCTCCGAATTGTTCCTGTTTCCTCTGACATTAGTGTACACAAAGAGTTTATAAAAGTGATTCGTCCTCTAGCTCACCTTCCCCACGGTGATGACTCCCTCCTGTGTGTCTTCGTCAGTGGAGATGTCGAATACGTCCATGTCGTCTCCACTAACGATGGTGAAAGACATCTCAGCGTTCTTCCCGATGTCTCTGTCAGTGGCTAGAATTCTCCCAACTGGAGTGCCGGACTTGGACGACTCAGGAACTCTGAACTGGTGAATACCTGAAAAACACAGGAAATACGGTCATCTGTATGAAATAAGACTGGTGCTGCTTTTATGTATGTATAGAGATATTATGATTAGTTGTTACAACAACTAGCACCAGCTGGTGCTAGCACAGCAGCTTGGTGACTTGGGTCGGGGAAAGGTATGGGCGGGACCTCGATACTGCAGCTCCACCGCCTGATCACCAATGCAGATTACCAAATTACATCAAAAGCACAAGATAACACCACCTGTATCCAGGGTATTTTCAAACCTTGCACCAGACATGATTTCTGTGAGTGGATCCAATGTGAATAATAATGCTCTGCCTTTTCTCCACTGCTGTGACTTGTGTCCCTTAGGGCGGACTACCACCCAAAAAGCTAACACTGTGTTTTTCCATCAGTGTTTCCTATCATGTTTGAGATGGCCGTTTCCTCCTCATAGTGAAACACACACCAGCCTTGTTCTAAATGAAAATAGCAGCTTGTGAGAGTCACTGAATGGAGTCAAACACGGTTAAATGAATGCAAATGAGTTACTACTCTGCTGTATGAACCTGAGGCGCTTCCATATCAGGACGCTTTCCTTTGCTCGGGATGTGTGTGCGTGCATACGTTCCATCTCAGATTTAGTCGTGTGTATAAACTCCTTGGGTGAGTATTTACATGCTGCCGTGACACAGCAGGCCTCATACCTTAGCTGGCAGCTAAGCAGGACTCAACCTGCCACTGTTCACAGGGAGTGAGATCATGTGAATACCCACTTTATCACAGTCAAACAGCTGCAGCTTCCATCATCCACTATGTTATTTAACAGAGAATAATTACACTAACTTCATGTGCACATATGTTTCTTTGTATTAGCCTAGTTCTCCAGCTATCTGTCCACTGTGAGAAACAGAACAACTGGAACATTGAACTCATGAAAACTGTTTCAAATGAATAATTAAAAACTAAATAAATGAAATAGATAATAAATAAACTAACACATAAATAAGAACAATGGATAACGTTTTATAATATATCTGAAGTCATACTCTAGTGTACTATGTGAGGTTGTTGGTCCCATCTGAATGGTATGCTTTTCTGGGGTAAGCATGTCAAAGTTTAGACGCTTGATAAGTGTAACAGGCAAACAACCACAACCATAGTTGATGCTTTGGTTTGACTGGCCTGAGGTTATGGGATCCAGTGGCCTGCAGATACATATGTACATACATGTAAGAGGCGAGGGAAAGACCAAAGACTGTATGGAACTCTAATATTATCTAAAATAGTATTGTCTCTTCGGGTGACAGCCTGTGTGAGACTGTTCCTCACAGATGTGTTGATAAAATGACTGACCCAGCAAACATACAGTATATGCCCACACTGAAACATGCGACCACAAAAAGCTGTTTGACTTTACTATTTCAATCCTTTTGGTCGTATTTGTAAGTACCTATCTCAACAAGTGGGAGTCTAGTGAAACCCTAAAGAGCCCCGAGGTAAAGAGAGGAGGAGCATATTTCATCTCCACTCAGTTTTCTCTCTGGTTGCTTAGATTGTATTGCCTCTTGGCGCCAACACCACTGATTGGACTCCTGCTGTGAAGTGAAATTAATTGACATGTGGGACACATGTGTTCTACTTTTCTTTATTAAAAAAATGTTTTCGGGATTTTTTAGCTGGCGAATGACAAGAAAAGGAGAAGAGAGAGAGAGGGGATGACGGGTCAGAATCAAACCCGGGCTGCTGCCAAGGACTCCACCTACATTTGGCGCAAGCTTTAACGGGTTAGCTCTACGGCACCCTATGTTATACTTTTATGAGCAGCAATATCTAAGGACAGGGTTTAGGGTTATGGGACAGGAAGCATACCATATATTATCGATAAGATGTCCTTGTATATATGGAGAAATAAAAGTATGTGTGTGTGTTAAGATGACTTAAACAGACTGTTAATGCCACTTGCAATCTGTTCAGCAGAGCCGAGGGTGATCTTGTTTTGCACCCTGAACTGGAGACGGAAACAGTGGGTGAATGGGTGCTGATGCTGGGTGGAGAGGAGGAGGGAGACACTGACACTCTGATACAGAGATTGAAAGAGGCAGAGATGGAGAGGGAGAGGGGAGAACAATCAGACGATGAAGAGATGGATACAGAAAGCCAGAGAGCTGGAGGATTGGATGACAGGATGACTGATGTGATCGAGGCCAACAGAGAAGTCATTTACTCACTTCAGTCACTGCTACAGGCACTGAAACACTGCTGATCGACACACACACACACACACACACACACACACAGATGCCATTAAGTGCCAATACAGCCTCTTCATGAAAAGCTGCTGCTACGTTCAAACTTTGATTATTATAATGCCTCTACATAATATTATATAGCCCGTATCCAACTAACACACTATAGCCGGGGTCTTAAGAGAGTTTGTGCTTCTTGGTACAAAGACCAGCTTTACACTGACAATGTTCCTGTCTAGGATTCATTTAATTTAATTATTACATCCATCATTTTTGTTAGTTATTAATAATAATAATTGAATGAGCTGAATGCCAATGCTTCAAACGTTTTGGTGGACGGTTCACTCATTTGAACGGTCTATTCACGCTGGGATGCCTCTCTGCAAAGAGAATGGTATTGATTAACTGGAAAGTGCACAAACCATCCTGCTTTGTGCCAACATGCACTGTATTGTGATGTTGATCCCCCTTTCTGCTTTTACACAATATAATATTGAAATTTCCACCCAGTGAAAGCATTGATTTGTCCAACGTGGGCAACACCGCCTACCTGCACACCACACGTGTGCTGTCCACACAGACAGCATTGCTGCTGCAGTGTGAGGCGTGTGTCCTGCAGTGTTGTTAGGTGTGTGCATCTGCATAGCATATCTTCTTTCTTTTAACATGTCTTTTAAAATTGTAATCCTATTTTTTACCAAATGTATCGGTAACTTTATTACTCTCCAAGTTCCCTGTTCTCCGTTTCTTCCCAAGCCTGTAAGTGAATCGCACATGT
>CM051700.1:6152500-6285000 GCA_028022725.1 Lycodopsis pacificus
ATTACAGTATAAGGACCACAAAGACATTTGTATCCGTCTATGTGGAAAGAGCTTACTGATGGAACATGGATGGAGGGAAAAGAGGATAGACAGGCCAATGGATGATGGTGACAGGTTTGTATAAGACACAAGCAAAGAAGAGGAAAGGCGGAAACACAAAAGAAAGACCAAAAGTCAGCCCAAGACGGAGACAACAAAACATCTTTTGAACACTGTGGCTACAGATGAAGAAAGAGCAGCAGAAAGCCAGAGTTTGTGTTGAGCCTGAAGCAGTGAACATCTATCGGATCTGCTGTGAGATCTGCTGCTTTGACTTTGATACCTGCAGCAATAACCCGACTCGCGCTCTCTCTCGCCTTCGTCTGTATCGCTCTACCTCAAGTGGCTCGCTGTTCACCTTTCATCCCTGCATCCCTGCCTCTCTCCTCCAGGCCAGGTGTTGGGCTGCAGCCTTTGATTGCATAATATGTGTGTGCGTGTGAGTGAGCTATTATAGCTGCTACTTCTCCCACTACAACCTGTGGAAGGTGCGAACTACTTACAAACACTGGCTCTAGGCCGGAAACCCTTAACCTGAACTGAATCTAAATCTCAATTGTTTAAATTTGACACAGCTATACAAACTGTATGTGTAAGTGTCCTATTTGTGTGAATCAAGGCACAAGTCCAGGCTGACTCGTTTTGTTGCTCTTTGGTGAACACCCTTACTGGACAACCCAAGCTCTATTAGCCTCCTTGCTACAGTAGTGCAGTCTGTGTGCTGATGTTATTTGGCATTTACAATTTTATAGACAGAGTGGAAAACTGGGGGGAAATTGCATCAAATATATGAAATCTACAAAAAAAATACAGAAAAAAACCCTGTAGACACACATGATCCGAACATGTCATAGTGCCTGCTGTTATGTGCCGGCAGTCTGAAGACCAGAGACTGGAGCTCTGAGATTAGCCAACATGCTAGCTGATTGACCTCAATTACTAACCAGCAGTGGCTACATTGTATATTTGCAACTGTGCCTTCAATCAGCCAACCTACAGTGCTTCAGCTCTGACGAGAGCCACTATACTTCCTTGGGTCGACCAATTGTCATTAGGGTTGGGTACCGAAACTCGGTGCCAATATGGCACCGGTTCCTATACGTCCGGTACCTACCGGACCGAAACGTAACGCAGATTTCGGTGCTTCCTTTCGGTGCCTGAGCCGATTGAAATACTTTTTTTGACACTACTCTGATGACTCCGTCCTGGCAGCAGGACTCGGTCCTCCGCTCCTCACTCATAGTATTATTACAACGGGGTACTTAGTGCTGTCGCTCATAAGCACAACAACACAGGCACGCAAAACCTTCTTCTTCCTTGAGACCAACTGGCGGTTGGCAAACGACGAATTGGCGCATTACCGCCACCAACTGGTAAAATAAAACAAGTCATGGGACGTGTCGTATTTTGCCAGAGAAGGAAAATATGCTCATATTGCTGCAAAAATAATTGCTGAAGTTTGAAGCTGTAGTGTGTGTTTTGTATTTATTTATATTTATTTAAGTATACTGTAAACTGTTAACAGTTAACATATTGTTCATAGTTAAAAAGTTTGAAGCTGTAGTTTGAAGCCAAGTGTTTTGTATTTATTTATATTTATAGTATACTTTAAACGGTTAATATATTGTTCAATTTGAAGAAAAAAAGTATCGGTTCAGGCACCGTTATCGTTTTAAAAGTATCGTTTTAGCACCGGTATCGTAAAAAACCCAAACGATACCCATCCCTAAGTATCATTCAGATAATCTGAATATGATTATTATTCATAGAAATGACGGATGATGGCTGGATAGTGGCTGTATAACTAAGTAAGTTAAGTTAGCATGCAAGAGATGGTACAAATTCCAGTATTATAAAAAGGAGACAAAGAATCATCAGCCATGCTAACTGCTCTGTGATTTCACTAGCTGTGAAGTATTTTGACCTGACAATGACAATAGATTTAAGTCAGTTAAAAAACTTTGTTAAAAAAGAGAAACCCACAGTGTGTTATAACACAAGAGTGCTGACTCTCAGACTCTTCTTCTTCCTCTTCAAACAAATCCAAATCTGCAGACTTGGCCTGTTGGTGTTTTGCTGAGATGTCAAGGAGAGGATTTTCCTTTCAACTTAATATCTCTGTTCCCACAGAAGTCTTGTTCCTCTGAAGCTACTCGTGTTTACAATGCAGAAACCCTGTCATGGCTAAATGGAGCTGTGTTAAGAACAACTGCCTGTTCCACATACCTCATCCATGATCCGACCAAACAGTAATGCAATACCATACCAACTAAACATTGATTGGAACTTGTCTTGGGGGTTATTGAGGTTGGCAAAAACCATATGGCAAATACACATCAGAATAGACATAATACAAATACTATAGCAAGATGAATAAAACATC
This sequence comes from Lycodopsis pacificus, assembly GCA_028022725.1. Taxonomy (NCBI): domain Eukaryota; kingdom Metazoa; phylum Chordata; class Actinopteri; order Perciformes; family Zoarcidae; genus Lycodopsis; species Lycodopsis pacificus. Next base: position 6,154,923 of record CM051700.1, read on the forward strand.
GGCATAGACTTACTCTAACTGAGTAAATGAAAATACAAGTGTCTGGTGCATTAGCAAACCCTCTAAGGTTTCACAGTTTGTGTTGAGTTCATCGACTGAATTGATGAGGAGGAGATAAGGGCCCTCGCTGCCCTCAGGATACGTGCTGTTCGGGAAATAAGTAGTTCTGCTTTTAATTAAGACACTGATTCAATAAATCAGCTGAAATCAGCTTGGATCTGTGCATCTCTACTTTTAATACTACAAAACCGTTTCCCATTTGCTTGACAACAGGCATCTCTGATTATCTTCAGACCATAAGCATGCAGGAGTTACAAATATCACAGATGTTTGACATATCTTGACCACTGATTGTGTTAGCTGCTTTCACTACCTTTTGAAGGTCCTTCCTGTCATCGTGCATACCACACCGTGATGGAGAATGTGAGATCACAGCTCTGTACATTCATCGTAACGAGTTGTCTCAGGAAGAAGAATTGTTGGTGGGATTTCTGCACAATATGGCTCACAGTGTTATTCTAGTTAATAAGAGAAGAAGAAACGGTGGTCCCCAGGTGTTTGAAGAGTTCTCAACAGCCTGACCATTGATGACAAAGGACGGAGGCTCATCTGTGTCTTTGTGGTGGTCCACAGCTAACTTGAAATGAGGACGCCCCTCAACTAGAGACTTCAGCTCTCTAGGCTGTGATCAGTATTACAAGATCAGACCCACCACAGCGGTATCATCCACAAAATTTGAAGATTTTAATTGAGTCACGGTGAGAAATAAAATGTATACAGGAGAGGTGATAGGACACCAATGCAAATGCACATCGACTTGACTTTAACTACTTACGATCTAAACCTGCAGGTTTCACCTCTTTAGTCCTTACCCCTCAGCTCTTTGTCTTTTTATCGCTGGTTTTGTTCTCGTTTCTTTCCTGTTGTCATTTTGTTCAACCTGTCCCCCCTCTTCTACTACTACTTTTTTTTTAATACCACTTTTTCTCTGAATATTCTTCGCATTACAATCCTACATCTCCTCTGTTTCTTCCTTCCCTAATTTTCTTTGCTGCCCTCCCTTTCTTTACGCCCCCTCACTGCCTTTTCACTCCAGCAGTGGTCAGTCGGATTGGATCTGTCGGTCTGCAGGCCTGCAACACCTCCATGCCTTCACCTATCATGAGCTGACGGAGCTAGCAGGCATTTCACCACAGCACATTATCCAAAGAAGAATATGAACGAGTATGAATATCAACGTGGTGACACATAAGGAGTCCAGAAAGCATATTGCTTTCTGGAATCCTTATGTGTCACCACGTTCACCACTACCATAGCTCCACCATACAGATACAACTTATTTTAAAGGATATTTTCTGTGTTGGTTCCTTTTTTCCCATAAAATAATTTAATGTCTAGATTTACATATATTTCCATTACAATTAACCATAGTGTAAGACTACGTTCAGATTATATTTAACCACACTTCATTGTATTGGTATAGATTGTAAATCAATTTATTTTTAAATAATTAGCGTTGTTTCTCATTAAGGCAAATCTTTGTCAGTCTGTACTTCAAAGATATTTGTAAGCAGTGGATCAGTTTCCTACATTCATCATTCAGCCAGGGCAGAGCGTTCTGTTCACGCCAACACATTTAACTTGTCTTTTCTTTTATAAAGCGATATCATACCAACAGAAAAAATAAAGCTGCGAAATACAGTATTTTAATCCAGTTTTGTAATGGAAGATTAAATGTAATAAAAAACTGTGTGCACAGCAGCAACCATAGGCCTACTGCTCTTTAATTAAGCTAAAGGTACTTCCGTATTGGCATCACTTTTCAGAATCTGAGGTTGCCCCCTGGTGCTACATGCGTGAAAGGGCAACTCCTCACACGAGAAAACGGCTTAAATGACAGGACCTGAAAGGTCAGTAATAATCCCCTGTTGTACCAGAAAACTGTGCACAACTGCAGTAAGTACAGTGGGTCAGTGTGGAAGCAGGAAGTCAATCTGTAAACTGTGATGGCTGTTAGTGTGGCTGTCCTGTGTGTGTTTGTTGTGTTATTCCCAGATCCCAGTAATTAACTGCATGACAGCACACCACACACAGGCTCAGAGCTCCCTGTGATTTTTTTTTTTGTGCTCCTATTATGAATACTGGTGTTTGGATCCTGACATGTAGCTGGACTGGAATACAATGAACTCACCTGAGGTCCAAAATTGTTTATTTGTTGTTTGCTTTTTTTTTTTAACATGAAAAAGGATGTCAAGCAGAGTGAAGGTAACACTTGCAGTGCAAAAGAATATGAATACATTTGATCAGAATTGGATAAATATTCTGTATTCGACGATTATTAAACATCTGCACTCCATGGCATCAGGAGTAAAATAAAATCATACAAATGTTTGCTTCTACTGAACACATTCTCGTCCCTGCTATTCAGTCTCTAAACCATTTTTTTGTCTGCATATCTGAAGCCCCCAGCATGAAGGTAACACCCCAGCGGGGAGGAAAGTCTGCTGAATCGCTCTTGTTTCTCTCGGTGTTTACTTCTTTCAAACTCCTGTTTGTTTTTTTGTTTTCTTTTTGTGCTGCTGTCAGACAGCAGGCTTCATACAGAGCAGCACAATAGCTGCCGGCATCTGGCTACTGATCAAACAGCACAGCTCCAACTATTCCACGCTGCACTGTGAGCTAACTTCACTAATAGAATCTCCTCTTTTAAAAAGAACAGCCAGTTTGATGTAAAACTCCTATATAACTCCACAGTATCACAAGGTATTTGAACATCACAGACCTAATTATTACTACAAATGCAATACGCTATAGAAATACATTTACCATTTAATAATGATTGTAAATAATTAGTTTGAGGCACATGTTTATTGCATTAAGTATTTTGATAGATTCAACATAATGACAATGCCTCAGAAACTCCACATTCAGCAAAGCAGCCACACCCACATTTATAATCGGCAGAGCAAAAGATGGCCCTGAAAAAAATAGTCAAGACATTTTGCAGAAAAAGCAGTGGCTTTGATCGGTTCTAGGTTAAGATGAATGGAATGTACAAAAATCATCTTTAACCTCTTAAAAGTCTGCCAGTATACCCCTGATGTAGGCTATTTTAAATTACTCCGGTAGTTTACGTCTACGACTACAGGGGGCGCCAAAGTTGAAAATCGTACAATTCAACACATAGTGGCTTTAAAAACAAGAGGGAAATACAGTATGCTATATAAACCCATACATTTCAGTGTTCATAGATTTGCTTTTGAAGAGCAGTGAGACTCATAAGTTCCTGTAAAACGTTGAGTAAAACTCTGGGGAACACTAGCTACTGTGCATATAAAAATGTGTATTAGTGCAGCTTCAAAGCGAGCCTATGGAACATGACTTGGTAATATCAGTTATACGGTAGTCTGCCAATGGTAGCTAACAATAGCCTCCAAACAACACTGATCATACCAGTGTAGGAAATTTGGGTTTAGAAGTGTGTTTTAATAAATTTATAATAGAAGTGTTCCATAATTCATAATTGTAGAAGTGTTTTAGAATTTGTAGATAGAAGTGATTTGTAGTTAGAAGTGTATCTTAGTATTTGTAGCAACGTTATATCTATGTTTGTGACACTTGTGAAGTTTTTGCCAAAAGTTGCAAATCCTTATCTTTATATAGAATGTTTATCATAGTTTATCAAAGTGTTAAGCCATAAAAGACAGTCATTGAATGTATTAAACTGTAAAGAATAGTATGTTGGGAGTAAGGGACAGATAGATTTCTAGACAGGCAATTACCGGTCATACCCGTGCGAGGGTCCTGCGAGGAGGAGTCAGCTGGATTTAGCCAATAGGAACATTGTGGGATGTTTTTTGAACTATGTAAGGCGGGGGAGAAAGAACTTCCGGCCTCTTGCTCCGGTTCCATGTGTGGGTGCAACGCTTTCGGGGTGAGCGGGTCATATTCGATGTAACTGTAAATAATATACTTCACTATGCGACTGTTTTAGCTTCAGAAGTATTAAATACTTTTGTTTATAATTGAAACCGGCTGACTCTTTGGAAAGGCTGGTCTCCCACAGTTTAAGAGGCTCTCGAACTCCACACCAGACCAGGTTAGGCTGTAGCAGTGAGAGTTCAACCTTTCATTTGTAAAAGAGAGACTATGGTATCTTCTTTCAAAAGTTACATAGTCTCAAAAGCTGTGTGAATCTTCAAATGAGAACTATATTAAAGGTCGACTCCACCTGAGTTCTTCACTGGGCTTGTGAAACAGAAACGCCCGCCCACCTGTTTGCAAAATGCAGTAACTTACCTTCAGCACAGCAAGCTAATCAATTTCCGCTTATAATAACACCGATTAAGAGGACACTTTTAGGAGCACTTAAAATCCCAGAGATCTTATTCTGATTTATTTAATTAAGCTGTCTAGCGGTTAATGATGGACTGTCCGGCAGAATGTCACAGGAAGTTCACTCTGCGTTCTGTCTGTCAGGTGTGGAAGTATGTCCAGATTTTATACATTAGGAACACAACTGGGAAGTTATATAATAATATAAAAACCTCCAAAAAAATAAATTAATGGACCAAACTTTTCAATGATTTATAGCAGTGATATTCAGCAGGGGTGATTTAGTATGCTTGTAGGCACCAAAGTCATGAGCTAAATGTGTGAACAGTGATTAACTTAGCATATATTCTAGGGATGGGGGAAAAAAGTCGATTCTTCGTGATTCTCTCTTGAAAGATTATGACTCGATGCAGGAAACTCAATCGAAACTCAATAATCGACGTTCCGATGGCCTGAAACAGTTCTGTGACACCGGGCTGTCTGTTCCTTACCGCTGCCCCTGAACGCAACAGACATAATACACATGCGTCTTGTTTACGTTCTAAGCTAGGCTAAATGCTAGCAGAGTTTTGGTGAGGACGGCTGAGCTTGAGCAGCCGAATATGGATACAATCCACCCGGCTTAGAAGCATTTCGCTTCTTCTTCCGCCCAACTCGGAATCACAAAGTAGATTGCACCTTTTTTGGCAAGGATTTGCGCCCCTACTCAGTCATTGAGAATCAGAGCTTTCGCGTTTATGTTGCACACTTTGGAAACGAGAGACAACATTCATCTCAACCTTTTGATGGACACAGCGATACTCTCATTCTACAACCAGCCTAGAGAGTCCCACCCCTAATACATTCATAGTGATAATACCTGAAATGCAGAAAATAAAACATCACAAATAAGTGTGTTTCTAAATAATCAAGGTGATTTCATTTGATATGGGACTATGTCAGTGTTCAATGTAACTAAAGGTCGAGGTAGTGGCACAGCTCTTACCTTGCCAATGTACTGGTAGTCGCTTCCTGTATACTCCTCCTGCAGGAAAAACTGGTTCCACATCCAGCCTCGTCTCACTCTTTTGAGCAGATTCTCTCCTCTGACCTCTTCTTCAGTTCCCTCTCCACCAACTGTCTCTATTTGCCGTCCACTTAAAGACCAAGCATCGAGGGACAGGCCAAGACAGAGCCACACAATGCCCAGCAAGATAGTCCTCATTTCTCTGGAGGAAGTGTAGGATGTACGGGTCACAATAGTTTTATCTTCCCAGCAGGATCACCTTGAAATGGGAGATGTTCTATCCGTCATAGTCCTTCAGGTTTTGACTGACTGGAGAAGGAGCTGAAAAATAGACAGAGAAACAGAAATGAGTACATGGATGTGCGGAACATTGCAAGTCTGAGGTTCACGTTCAATAAGATTGCATTATGAGGGAAGTTTATGGGTTTCTTGGCACTGGAACTGCTTGATGTAGGAGTGAACGTTCTCCTTATTGATGAGCAAATGTATGCAAAACAAAGCAGGGAGAACAAACTGCTTCTTAGCGCCATTTAATATAACAGAATAGTGGTCTCTGGTCCAACATGCGGAGGAAGCAAGCTATTATTGGAGCGATTATCGAGGGGCATGCCCTGTGGCGTCATCAGCCCTACGGAGTGGACATAGTCACGGTTTGCGGCTTTGAAGAGGGCGATGGACACACAACGGAGGAATTTACGTTTCTTATCAATGCTTAGTTAGTAGAAAGAGACGTGTGTTGACCAAGCATAGTATCAAGCACGACCTCATGTTATTAAAGAGTACAATAATAGGCAACCAATCAACTTCCTGTTTATACCGGCACCCGCATGCCCAGTGTACGAGAATGGAAAGGAATACAATTATCATTTGGGGTTTATACGGCTGTAGTAAACCAGCCAACGTGTGGCTTGTGTGAAATTCACGGAGCACCTCCGGATGATGTTATGAACCCAGACAACTGTAATAACAGCAGAGACACAGATCATTAAACCGGTAAGAAGACACTGACGACTTATATTAAGTCGTCTATATATTAAGAAATATGGAAGGGGAGTGGCATGTAATCTTCACCATCAACAACTACTGAACACTAATGTTGTGTTCACACTGTGAGCCATTAGCAAGAAGCTACAAGTCATTTTCAATGGAATCAGGTGACATGAAGCTACCGACTGACGCCCGACATCGGCTCTATTCACCTTAAAAGTGTTTTTAAAAAATGATGAAGGTTGGATTTGCCAACATCTAAATACATTTTTGTGATCGCAAGATTGCAAATCTGTGGAGATTATCTAATGATAAAGCTAATGCTTGATGATTAAAAATATACGTTTTGACTTTTTTGGCCAACATTATATTAAAAGTCAAAATGTATATTTCGCGATACATTTGGTTTGGTTTGGATTTCGATCCAGGCTTTAATGATTAATCATCATATTTAGCAGATAGATCTTGATTTGTAATGACTTAATAGTTGGTAATTGGTTCAATGGCAGAAAGGTTTAATTGAATGTAATTTACAGAACATTTCTTACTGTCTCTCTACATTGGGTACATCCCAAGTCTCTTATTTACATCCTCGTTTCCCTCACTTGCATCTTTTCTTTATGTCTTAGTCCCTCCCACCAGGGATGCATGGAGAGATGCAAGGAAACCATGAGAGGAGAGGAAACGAGGAAAGATGTCTTTAGAGAAATGAGACGTCCTTTCTTCTGAATCTTAACATGGCGACTGTGGCTCAGTGGTAGAGCAGGGTCGTCCATCAATCAGAGGAGGAGGGTATGGATGATTAGACAGCCTTGATGGGCAGGTGGCACCCTGCATGGCAACCACCTGCCATCAGTGTATGAATGGGTGTCAATGGGTGACTGATGTAGCGTTAAAGCGCTTTGAGTGGTCAGAAGACTAGAAAAACGTTATACAAGTACAGTCTATTTAACGTGAAGCGACGTCTGTTTGTGATGACAGCTGAATCAGCTGTCAGTCGTCTTCAACAGCTGTGGAGACTTTTGTGTCTGCAAACATGTGACCTGTATTTATACCATTCCAGACACTCAGCTATCATCACTGTCACAGCAGAGTGTTTTCTCTCTGTAGCCTGCTGTCTGTATTGATACTGTGTACTGTGTCCATTTCTACTGGCAGAATGTGTTTGTGTTATATAATCATTATGTGCATCTGTAGTTATTGATATTCTTATTTTTAAATCATTAAATCACAGAATATGAGTATGGTGTCCTTTGAACACTGGAAATTAGGCTCAGGAATTAGTAGGCTCAATGTTTTGGGGAAAATTGAAATGATGTAACTCATTTCAAACCTAATGCTGGGGAATCATCAGCCTCACGTGACTGAATGGAAATGACAAACAGACAGACTCTGCTGCTCTCGCTGACTTCAATTGTATCCATAATAAAAGTTATCATGAAATAAATCTTTCTAATAAATGAAGAAAGTTGTTTGTGGTCCTTTTGTTGTTAGGACCTTGTGGATCAGAAAACAAATCAAACATAAAACTTGATCTGTGCTCACCCCTCACTCTGGTATGAAACGTCAGTGACGTTGAGAAATATCCGATGGGCTGCAGCGTCCAATCAATAATTGATAAACAATGAGGGGGCGCGTCGGCCATTAAAAGACTTCCGTGTGTTTCCTCGCTCATGGCTCCTCAGAGATCCCTCCTCGCTCCTCGCCTCTAAGGGCAGAGATGAGACCTTTTAAGACGGCCTTCAAGATGGCCGAGCAGATCAACTTCTGGTTCAAGTGAGGAGCGAGGACATGTCAAATAAAATGTTTCCGGGTCCATCATGTAGTGCCATTGGGCCCAAAACAACGTTTCCCCACAGACTTACAAAGGAAAAGAAACACCAACCTAACTTCCTAATACAAACACCTAAATAGCTCTTATTCAAACCATTGTGTCCAAAATGTTGTGAAATGCATTACAGATGGATCCAGAGTGTCTTTCTTTCTCCATTCATGTGAATGAGAACGAGTCTGGATCAAGGGCTGGGAGGTGGGATCAAAGGAAACCACCAGCATGCTCTATGGGCCCTGCGATGAGGGACATCGATGGACCATCCGTACAATTGAAATCGTAATCGTTCATCTCCTTCCTCTCTCTCCTGCATGCATCATTTCAGCGAGACAGGTTGTCTTGGCTTCAGATAGACGTTCGGAGTGACTTGGAGGTTGTAGCATTTTGAAAAACACTTCCCAAAAGCTGTCTTGGTGCACTTAAAAACTGTACCGGATCAAGAAATCCATACACATTCACTGTGAACGCTTAGAAACCTGAAAGGAAATTTATTTTACCTTCCCACACAGTTGTCTGTAAGTGTCTTACTGCAACAAGCGAGATTATATATATATATATATATATATATATATATATATATATATATATATATATATATATATATATATATATATATATATATATATATATATATATATATGTAGACTGGGGAAGTGCTGCTCATCAAGTAAACCCACATGATTATGAGCCGATTGACTAATCAACTAACTGTGCTCATTGTGCACTGACCTTGCAGAGCTTCACATCAGTTCACATTTTCAGCGCTCGGGTGCAGCCCTAATATGCAACCACCAGCCATCACAACCTGACTGTGGTGACCGCCTCACCAGCATGGTTGATGCAATGCCTATTCCACAATTAATCCATTATTATGACCAAAATGATTCTCATATATAAAGACATTTAAATCGCACTTCTCGATTGATTTATCGTAAAGACATTTAACAAGTTACTGATGTTGTTCAGGCCATAAACTGACAAATGACATTCTCAGTCATTCTGCGCTGCATGAGCAATATTAAGGTGGTACTGTATGAAAAGGCTTTCATATAATCAGGTGAAGAACACACAGGAGATGGAATGATTCTGAAAGGTTGCCTCAACGCTCCAATATCGTGCAGTGAAAGAGGTTGAAACCTTCAAGTTTTCCAGTTCAAAGACATTTCCCCCCATCGCCTGTAGTTATTATACTGTGTGTAATCACCAAAATGCTCGTATCCATAATCCTACCAATTGGGTCGCTGTTGGAGAATAATACGTGAGTCAGAGGAGTTATTCACATGTTCTCCAAAAAGAGAAAAGTGGTCAGTTATGTTCAGTTTAAAAGCAGAATGTCTCACGTGTTCAGTTTAAAAGCAGAATGTCTCACGTGTTCAGTTTAAAAGCAGAATGTCTCACGTGTTCAGTTTAAAAGCAGAATGTCTCACGTGTTCAGTTTAAAAGCAGAATGTCTCACGTGTTCAGTTTAAAAGCAGAATGTCTCACGTGTTCAGTTTAAAAGCAGAATGTCTCACGTGTTCAGTTTAAAAGCAGAATGTCTCACGTGTTCAGTTTAAAAGCAGAATGTCTCACGTGTTCAGTTTAAAAGCAGAATGTCTCACGTGCTCAGTTTAAAAGCAGAATGTCTCACGTGTTCAGTTTAAAAGCAGAATGTCTCACGTGTTCAGTTTAAAAGCAGAATGTCTCACGTGTTCAGTTTAAAAGCAGAATGTCTCACGTGTTCAGTTTAAAAGCAGAATGTCTCACGTGTTCAGTTTAAAAGCAGAATGTCTCACGTGTTCAGTTTAAAAGCAGAATGTCTCACGTGTTCAGTTTAAAAGCAGAATGTCTCACGTCTTCAGTTTAAAAGCAGAATGTCTCACGTCTTCAGTTTAAAAGCAGAATGTCTCACGTCTTCAGTTTAAAAGCAGAATGTCTCACGTCTTCAGTTTAAAAGCAGAATGTCTCACGTCTTCAGTTTAAAAGCAGAATGTCTCACGTCTTCAGTTTAAAAGCAGAATGTCTCACGTCTTCAGTTTAAAAGCAGAATGTCTCACGTCTTCAGTTTAAAAGCAGAATGTCTCACGTCTTCAGTTTAAAAGCAGAATGTCTCACGTCTTCAGTTTAAAAGCAGAATGTCACGTGTTCAGTTTAAAACCAGAATGTCACGTGTTCAGTTTAAAACCAGAACGTCACGTGTTCAGTTTAAAACCAGAATGTCACGTGTTCAGTTTAAAACCAGAACGTCACGTGTTCAGTTTAAAACCAGAACGTCACGTGTTCAGTTTGAAACCAGAACGTCACGTGTTCAGTTTGAAACCAGAACGTCACGTGTTCAGTTTGAAACCAGAACGTCACGTGTTCAGTTTGAAACCAGAACGTCACGTGTTCAGTTTGAAACCAGAACGTCACGTGTTCAGTTTGAAACCAGAACGTCACGTGTTCAGTTTGAAACCAGAACGTCACGTGTTCAGTTTGAAACCAGAACGTCACGTGTTCAGTTTGAAACCAGAACGTCACGTGTTCAGTTTGAAACCAGAACGTCACGTGTTCAGTTTGAAACCAGAACGTCACGTGTTCAGTTTGAAACCAGAACGTCACGTGTTCAGTTTGAAACCAGAACGTCACGTGTTCAGTTTGAAACCAGAACGTCACGTGTTCAGTTTGAAACCAGAACGTCACGTGTTCAGTTTGAAACCAGAACGTCACGTGTTCAGTTTGAAACCAGAACGTCTCACGTGTTCAGAGACCTTGGCGATAATTAAAAGCGTGAATGTAAAGCACCACTACGAGACAAAGAACACATCTTTTGAGCAAACGTACCCACTCACATCTGAAATGAAGTCACAGAAAATAAATCTAAGACCCCAATATGAACAGAATCCTAACACATGAATTCACCAACAATGATGTTAACAGAGAGGAATAGAGCTGGAACAAGTGGTTTAATAACTAGATGAGAAGAATATGATATCATGTTTTTTTGATTGACATCACTTCAGCCTGAATGAACTGAATTTAAAGCTGCAGGACAATTTAGTTAAATTACATCTTTCTAAAATGAATTACTTTATTCTAAGAGTCACATTTTTTAAAAGCTTTCTGTTATGTATTGTTTTTTAAATCCGGCCCTTATTTTACTTGAAATAAGAGAAGAACATTTATTTATTAATAGATTATGTAATATTTATAACTCATCCAGTTCAGTTTGAAATCTGACAATAAATATTGTTGAGATATTATTCAATTGAACCTAAAATTGAATTTGATTTGACAGTCAGTTGTTGACTAGATACAGATGTTAATACAACTGTCGGCTACTTCAATATATATGGAACTAAATAACAGAACAAGTTAGACATTATTGTTATGTTCTGGACCTTTGATGAGGAAATTCTCTCTAAATCAGGGGTCTCAAACTCCCGGCCCGCGGGCCGAATCATCATTTTATGTGGCCCGCGAAGTTAGACTTGACAATAAAAAATATCCCCATAGTCGAAATTATGAGATTGAAAGTCAAAATTATGAGATAGAAAGTCAAAGTTATGAGATTGAAAGTCAAAATTATGAGATACTTAAACAGTCATAGAAGCAGCTCTTTGGCTGGTTACTGTACATTTGACATGGAAATGTATTGCGAGTACATTGAAGACTACTTTAAACATGGCTTTACAACACATGAAATACATGTGGGATTGTGCAAATGCACCCTTGAAAGGATTTTAAACTTTGAACAAAGTTATTGTAATAAATTGTGTTTGATATTTGTCTTTGATATGTTCTTGAATAGTTTGATCTTTGATTGAGTAATGTGGGTTTCTTAACCCTAAATTAAAAGGATTTAAGTTATAATAACAGAAATGTGCTTAAATATATTTTTACATTTATATAACTGCATGTACAATATTTTTACACTTTCATAAACAATAATCAAATGCAGAGACAGTTATTTAACAATATGTTAGGAGTATTTACATTTACAACCGGCCCTTTGAGGGCGACCGTGATTCTGATGTGGCCCGGAGTGAAAATGAGTTTGAGACCCCTGCTCTAAATGGACCTCGTTGAATTTAAATTGAATTAGTTCCTAATGACCTCATATTATTGTTTTAATTAGTGTTTCATTTTTTACAACAATGTATTGGTCCTGGGAGGCCCTGTCAAAGCACCCAGTTCTGCCTTTCCAGTTTTAATTTATTGAGTATATATTTGCCATGGGTCAACCACCAACCTGCATTCTCTCTCCTGGCCATCAGGGGGCGACTCCTCTGGTTGTATAAAAGTCTATGAGAAAATGACTCTACTATTACTCTACTTCTCTCTTGATTTATTACCTCAGTAAACATTGTAAACATGAGTTTATGGTCTCAATCTCTAGTTTCAAGTCTTCTTCAATACAGCATGATGTTCATTTAGTAACATATGGTCCATTTGGAGTCAAACAGACCATAAAGCAGGGGATGCTTTAGGGCGGGGCTACACAGTGATTGACAGGTCCCTACCATAATGTTGTCCGGTCTGGGAGTTGTCTGACTTTTTGTCTTACAACTTTAACCCTTTCAGTGTGTTTTCAGTTCATAAAAGTTTATTGTGAAATTTTGGTCGCCTAAAAATGTCTTATTCAGCGATTGGTTGTACATAGCGCTTCCCTCACAAGTCTCATCTAGATGGCCACCATAGACTGTGTATAAGAAGTGGACGTACTTGTCACTGTGAAGTCACCCATTGGTTTGTGAACTTCTGTTTTAAAGCCTGGAGTTCAGCATTTTGGCCATTGCCATATTGGTTGTTTTATTTGCCATTTTGTGCCAATTTTGAGTATTCCCTCCAGGCATTACTGAGATATTATATTATTTTCATTTATGAGAATGGACTCAATTTAAATAGAACAAGAAAGAAGAAACCATTTTTATTGTCATATACATTTTTACACATACACGAAATTTGACTCCTGCATATAGGGAGCAGTGGGCTGCCATTGATCGGCGCCCGGGGCACCAAATAAAGTGATTCATTGGATATAATGAATTAAATAACACTAATGCTAACACTGGACCGGCCTCATTTAAATAAATATGAGGGCTGATGCAGCATAGTGGTGGTTCATTAAAACACTCTTTCATGAGATTTTATTAAAATCCTGCCTGCAGACAAATATCATTATTTTAAGTACTTAATTGTCAGCCCTAAAAATGTCTGAATGACCGTAGTTGTATCTTAAATGTATTCCTGTAGCTTAGGACTCGCACTACCTGCTGTTGCACCATACTACACACAGCGGTGTATGCGTGAATAGTTATGAGGGAAATCTTAAGAGTTCTAGAACATCTGCCATATTTTTCCAGCCAGGGCAACCAAGCAAGTGATGTCTGCATGAAAGAGAGAACCGTCAGTGAACCGGTATTCTAAAACCCACTAAATGACATCCGTCTAAGGGACTGCCAATACAGCACAGAGATGAAGAACTGAGTCTATTCAATGTCATGTTGAGGCTCCACGGCCGGGCTTAGAACTAGGTAGCCGGTATACGAGCTGAAGTACTCCACACATCAGTGAGACTAATTAAAGCAACAGGTAAGAACAGCAGCACGGGCCAGCCTGATGGTTCCTCCTCTGTCTGGACAAACAGTGATACATGTTCATGACCTGCAGGTGACAATCACAGCACCTGTCCTCCTCTGTCGCCTTCCTCTCCTGATGCATGGCTGTGTGTGTGTGTGTGTGTGTGTGTGTGTGTGTGTGTGTGTGTGTGTGTGTGTGTGTGTAAGCGTTGCCACATTGCAGACAGCCACTGAGACCTCTGACAACTCCCAGAGGATCAATTAGAGGTGAAAAAAGGAGAATGTCAGCCACCGAGCAGCTTCTGTGTGTGTGTGTGTGTGTGTCACAAGTACAAACCCAGCCAACCCTTTCCATCAGAATAGACCAGCTATCTGAAGACAGCCAACAGCATCCACAACGTCGGTCCAGTTTTTACACACACACACACACGCGCACACACACACACACACACACACACACACACACACACACACACACGGTCCTTGGGAGTGTGAAGTCTCATTATGAATAAACCATAAACGAGGTGCAGTAGCTGCACCTTGACTTTAGACACTTCACGACAAGTTTTTAAAGAGTGAACTTTTTCAGCAACTTTTTAGTGATCCACATGACACCGCCATGAATCATTCTCTTTAGTATAGAGCAGATATTAGGAATATGGGGACACGATGTCTTCTAGCCACTCTGTATGTCTTCCGAATCCAATTTCAAGTCAGTCAGTCATCTTGTTCTGTTCAGTCTGAAGGAAAACTTCGACAAGCTGGCGATACGTTGACATGAAGCGCGGCCGCTTAGTATGCTTCTTCACGCCGCTTCAAGTTCAACTTTGTGTGTCTGTGAACGCGAGGGAGAGGAAGAGCCAAGTCCTGTTCTACGGAGGTGCAACAGTACAGTACGCATTGCACCCTCCGTTTAATATTTTGCATCCTCAGTTGAAATTTGAATAATAAATGTCAACCGCAAGGTGGTAGGCACGCAGACTTTGTGGGCGTCTCCGTGCGCACCTTCAACTTAGGTTCCTGTACGTGCAGAAATGTAACATGCAAAACGGCTGCAAAAGCCGGCTGTCTGACGTGTGCAGAGGTCTGTCTGGTTGTACTGTAGCAGCCGGGTGTCCTTTTCAGGCCATCTATTGAAGGTAAAGACACTTCTCTCGAGGCTGCTGAGGATGCATCAACATGTGTCCTATACCTTCAGATGCTGAATGAAAATTACACTGCTGAATACTCAGTCAGTCGGCTCTTTCTTTGGGTCACAATTTGTGGATCGATTTTCAGATCTCAATCATGAAAACAACCTTGTCCTATTCTGTTGTATCCAATTTGTTCATACCAATGGAACAATATTTTTCAAAGGAAGTCCTTCGGAGATAAGAATGACTGAAATGTCTTTTTAAAATTCTTGCCAAGTTAATATCAACAAGTACAGCGTGTAAAGTGTGTATCTCTGTGTTTGTTAGGGACGTCTTTCAGCTGTGGATGAACACACATGTGCTGCTCTACTGAGTACTTATGGGATCAGGACAGGAGGACTGACTGAAATTATACTAAAAAATACTAAACTACATCAAGAAAGGAATATAATATAGCTTGCCTTTTAAGCAAATGTTTTGATTGTCAATAAAGTTCAACTATTTGGAAGCCTTTAGGGCCCCACTGCAACAGCAAGTGACTGCTGCTGAGTAGATTTTGATACATTGTGCAATAAACTCGCTTTAACTCTCTTCTCATTAACTCTACTCTCAACTTCAAAAGACGCTAAGCTAAGACACTAGCCAGAAGTGTCATTAAGCTGAGCAGGTTTTGTTAATTCACCATGTGTATCAATTATTACTGTTGTTGATATAAAAGAAGACTAGAAAGCTAGCTAACATGGAGCCATTCTATAAACAGTGATCAGTGATGGTCCAATCACTGTCTAACTAAAGGATCGCTGTGGTTGCTCGGTTGAGACAGCAAAGTCAAATGCAATCAGCTGTTGACATTTATCCTTTCACATTAACCAATGACCTACAATGTAGCTGCCAATGGGCACATTACATCACATTAAGGCCACTAATAAAACTGAGCAACTACTGGCCAGGCAGATCTCCTTTACCCTGTTTTGCCAAAGCACAACAGTATTAGACATGTAGTAATTTGGCACTGACAGTTTGAGCGGGGCGATATGGGCAAACACATTTAGCTTAATTGCTCAAATTCAACCTAAACCAAAGTTTAGCTGACGTTAAAAGTGCCATTGATAATATTCAGCCACTAGAGGTGGCATTCTTCCTCTCCAGTACCATTGAGTCTGTGGAGGAGGTCCGTAGTAGTGTGAATCTTTACCTGTAGTAGGCTACAGCTGTGTCTGTATCCAGGGTTTACAAGTTCAGGTGGACGTTCACAAAGAAAACAGACCCGAAGAGACTACAAATGTTGCATGGTAGCTCACCCCATGCTCTGAACAGTGACTTAATAAATGACAACAGCTCATGACTTGACAAGTTCATTGCACAACCTGCATATTTAATGGTTGAGTGGAGTGAGACTCAGACAGACATCTTTGACCCAACCACACTGATCCTGACCAACAAAAGGTGACTCGCCTCTTTATAACCTGGGGTGCACCAACAGGGCTTTTGGTTGACCCAGTTGAGCTGAGGTCAGTGCAAGCAGCAAAGCTGTCTTGAACAGAGACGCCTTCAGAGGAGAGCGCTACACATCAGCTCCCGCTCCACCCAGGCAGGTCCCTCCTCCTCCCGTCAGAGATGCACCCATCATACACCGCGACCAAGGGGGTCCTTCTTCCCAGCAACAGGTGTTGTGGGGAGCCCCAGTGTCGCAGGTTGTCCTGTACTGACGGGGACAATGCTAACCAATGCTAACCATGCGCCCTTGTGCTTCCTGGTATCCACGCCATGCAACGTCATATTTGGTTTGTGCCGAAATGTAAATCTATTTTTCACATTTTCAGAAGACACTTTATGAACAACATCAACAGAAAACCTGGCCACAGAGACGGTGGGTTGAGGGAACACAGCCCTTACTGTCTAGACGCTCCCTCCCATACACCATGGTATGGGTACAGCCAAAGGTATGGTTCTTCTATCCTGCCAACGCCCTCGCCTTCTCACTGTCGCATTGTCACGACTCACCTCAGGAGCCACGGTTCGGATCATTTTTCGGATCAACAAAGAAAAGGGGAGGAGACAAATATAACTTTGCTTTCCATTTATTAATTAAAGAACTTCAAGAACACTTAAAGCAAAGAACTTTGGCCTATAGTCTTACATGAAAACAAAAATATTGAAGATGTCCAATTTGAAACAAAATGAAATAAATAAATAAAAATAAAACATTCAAGAATACTCAATTCTGATATCCTCGTCCTTTCATCAATACTGAAAGAAAGACACAGCCAGTGAGCTAGCTTCCACTGTTTACACTGAACTGAACTGCTCGGCAACAACTTGGGTCTGTTTACTTCCTGTCAGGTTATGCCATTCAAATACACAACAATGTTTACCATTACTGTGACATTATTTTCAAAAAGATGAGAATATCTCCATTGTCTGGGGAGAGGGTCGACCTTTCTGTGGTGACTGGAATATTATTGGGCCTGTCCAGCTTCACTCTGATGCTTCTGTCAGCACCTGAACCAGGTGTGTGTGTGTGTGACGCTCACAGAGGGGGCGTGTCTACAGCGCCGGACTAAGAATCACTCCGCCGTGGTGAAAGCAGTCTCTACAGTCTTTTCCTTCTCATAGAGGTCTGGAACAGCTTCACACTGAAGTGGGTGCGTGAGTGGACTTTGTAGCGTGGCTCAAGCATTTTAACCAGATTTAGAAATCCTTTGTTTTCTACACCGGAGTGTCCCCGTCGCTGACAGACGGGATGGTGGCTCTTCATGTGTGGACATGCCGATGCTTTGCCGTTGTCGTGTGTCTTTCTCTTTAAATAACGCCTACATACCGTAACGCTTTGTCCACCACCCTCATCCGTCATTATACGTTACAGGGAAGACAAAATGTCCCCAAACTTGCGACTTAAATGACGCCGCGGCTTCTCATGTTCCTCCGCTCGCCATGACTTCACCGTTAAATGCTTCTAAGCTGCTCCGTTCACGTGAACACACTCCTGCTTTATATCTGTTCACTGACACTCTGCGTTGATATTCGGGGACTTGTTACTTGAAAAGGAACAGCAGCAGTAGAACTTTATTACACACTATGATGATTACGCTGTAAAAAAAATAAAATAAAATACTCGATTGATCCGCGGATAACAATTGTGAATTGTGAGCCGAACCGTGAGGGCTGATCCGAACGGATCACGGATCGATCCGTGATCCGTGACACCACTACTGTATATGGTATTTAGTGTAGTGGTTTGGACAATACAGAGTCGATGGATACCAAGATGTTTACATGCAAAGTAAATGACATGCAGGCTTTGATGTGATTAGGACGTACACATTTGATGTGAAGCTCTGAGCTCTTCTGCATTATGCGGAGCAGGCTTTTAGTCGAGTGAAATAGTTCACAGCAACTGACAAACAACGAGACATGTGCATTGTGGGTCATGTAATCCCTGTCCCCTGTGTTTGACCCCCAACACACACACACACACACACACAGGGTGACCCATTCCCAGCAACTACAAATTCTCAACCAGCCTAATCCCCCATGCAACCGGAGCGTCTTTAATCTGAACAGAGGGGAGATAATAGATGTTGTAATGTGTGTATATGTGTGTGTGTGGTTTTGCTATACGTCAGAGACCCAGTTCACATTGATCAACTTTGTAGAGTTCTTTGTCTCAGTCGGTTATTATTAGGTTAGACATTAAGTAGTAAAGTCCTCACAGTGATACATTTCAGAATGTGTGTGTGTGTGAGAGCTCTGATGACTGTTGTAGTGTGCATCCACAACAATTAGTGATGGATAGTGTTGTTGGTACCAGATGGTAGTTTAGGATTTACTATGTTACATAAGCACAGAGTGTGTGTGTGTGTGTGTGTGTGTGAGAGAGGGGGGGGGGGGGAGAGATGAGAGACTTGTCACATCATGAGCAGCTTTTATCATACACCAGCAGACCCAATGCACAGCAGGAGACCCGACGTCCTGGAAGGTGACTTCACACTTTCTTCCTTTGGTGGTTTGTCTGGTCGGAGGAAGGCTTGGGTTTCACTCAGGCTGCAACTGTCAAGCATCCCTTCATCTGTCCGTTTCTTCCCATTAAGCCTCAGTGACCCTTATTGACATGACGAGCGCTGTACGCGACCAGTCTGACCTAGGGCAGCCATACGTCCTCTGGATGCCACAGATCTTGTGTTCGATAAGCAGAAACCATGTTCAGAATAGGCCAAAAGAACACATTTATACCGCATGAGAAAAACTGCCCCAACCTCGTACCTGCCCACCCTTTTCTTTTGAGTAGCAGTTCTGTAAACACGAATCCCTGCTGTTTGCACCACTGTACATACTTTGTACATCAGTGTTTGCCAGTTGGTTTTGTGAGACTATGGTGGGTGGACCGTGTAACATTTACTTGTTCCGGCCGTTTTAACGGACTGTGTTTACGAGGGCCTGTAGTGGCGCTCTGCTCGCAGTTCTTTTATTCTCAGGAGCATTTCATCACGGGAACTCTGCTTTTTATGGCCGCCACAAAGCCGAGAAACAGCAGGGACACACATACACAGAGGCCGTGCTTTTGTCATCACTCTCCTTTGGAATGTAGCAGACCATCACCGTGCAAATGAGCAAACATCTACCCTAGTGTGTGTGTTTACATGAGTGCGTAAGGTTCAAAAACATACGGACAGGACAAGGCTCCAGTGATCTGCTTTAATGGCATTACGAGGAACATGCAGACCTTTTCTGTTCATGACACCCCCTTTTCGCTGTGGGGGATCAGTGGTTTCCTTTCATCTAAATTCTTCTACAACAGAGGAATCCAATTTGGAAAAAGTCTAGTGAGAAAAATCGACTTCAAATCACATATTCCTATTGAGCCAGCTCCAGCTTTCTACATCACGTCCAACAGACCATAGCTAAGTACTCACAACCAGCTGATCACTAACAGACCTTTAGATATGGAGCGTCATGGCTTCTCTCTTCACTCAAATCACAATCTGTAGCACAGATTAAAGAAATGTGCTGCTCACTGTAAACATAGAGCGGATATAAGAAGCGGACTACACCCATTGGTTTGTGGACTAACGCAATCTGCAGCGATGTCGGCGACCTACCACTCACTGATAATAATAATAATAATAATAATAATAATAATAATAATAATAATAATAATAATAAACACAAAAATGTAATTTCATTTGAGTTGGACTTCAAATGTCTCCACTCCAGCAGTGTATGATGTCATGCTGACATGCACCTGTACACTGAAAGATATGAGAGGGGAGCAGAGAGAATAAACAGACACTAATTAGACAGCTATGTAGGATGAAGAGAATCAGCCTCTCGTGTGATTTCAGTCAGAGCGGTGGATTCTGACACTCTCTCTGACCTGGCTCTGATGAACGGAGATCTACTGCATTTACTAACTCAACACGCTGAGCCCAGATGCTGTACTTGGAAGAGCTGTCGAGCCAGACGAGGGGAAGGCTCGAGTCGTCTTTCAAACAACAATTTAGCAGCTCCCTTCCAGACGGATGAAGCTGAACACCTGTCAGAGGAGAGCGCTCTTCATCTGATGTCGGTGCTTCCTGCAGCGTGTCACGGGCTGCAGGTATCACCACGCTGCTGCCGCCAGTCACAGACAGGAGATACCACATCCACGCACCCGCTGTGTTCAAACATGCTCTCCATGCCGCCACAGCGTCGTGGTGACGGAGCTCTACACTTCACGTCCCTGATGATGCACCTGGTGTTATCACCTTAAACGCATATACACCCCCCCCCCCCTCCCTCTCACCCTCATGCATACAGAGCACAAAGGCTCCTGTCAGCGCTTCATTAGCACACAGAGCTCCATAATGAAGAGTGATTGGCTGCTCTGTCAGACCACATCATGTACTCATTGTTTTAATAAGACAACTGATATGTGATAACAGACGTGTCTGCTGATACTGTTAGTAATCACGGGCAACTATTCGAAGCAGCCGAGCTTTGTTCTAATACATTTGAGTGTTGTGTCTGTTCCACCACTCCTCTAAACCAGCCTGGTGTTAAATCGGAAGTATTATTTTCTATTTCATGCTAAATACTCTGCCTACGCTGCCTACGATAGTTCACATAAATGGCCACATGCTGCAGTACGATGTATCACTTGTATCAATTAATCTGCAGATCATTTCTTGGATTTATCGAATAATTGTTCAGTCGATGAAATATCTCAATCATGAACACATAACCCTCGAAGAGCTGGGGACGTCTTCAAATGTCATTCAACCAAAAGTACAAAACCTCAACGTATTCAATTCACAATGATGTCTGACAAAGAGAAGAATCAAAGTCTCTCCTTCAAGGAGATGGAAAGATTTGCCATTTTTCACCATTTCTGCTGGAAAAGCTAATATCTTCAGCTCTGGAATCCAGTTATTAAATTCTTGTCATTTAAAAAACACACCGTCATAAAAATAATCCACAAACAATTCAAAAGCATGCAGAGTTTACAACTGTATGTGGACCAAAGTCAACAGGATGTGGGTATTAACACAAAGAAAGGAATTTATAGAAAAGTAGCCATATTTGTTATCATGACGTGTTAAATTTCTTTATCAAGGAAAATCCGATCTTGTATTTCCTAATCATCAGAAGTGTGTTTCTATGTTAATGACCACTAATGGCTGACTATAATAAAGGATAGCAGGCGGTTGGTAATGATTTGTCAGGGCCTTGGTGAAACCAAATGTGCTGGAGCCTGATCTGGCCCATATGGGTCATCAACCATAGCCGATCCGTGTCGACGGCAACAAAAAAGTGATCAGGGGCATCTCTGTAAGTTTGCTCCCTTCTATTTGCTGCTGATCAGAGCCGTGACTCAGAACCACGACACCAACAGAGAGTGTAGTGATCCGTTACAGCTCTACTGGGCTCCATTACAGGCTTTCATCTCCTCTTGTCTTCACTGTTCGTTTGCCTTCACCAGGCAGGGAAGGTCTCCAGTGTCGTGAGAGTGATGAAACGAGGCTTCCACACACACTTACTTACCTTATTTTGTTATCCTCCGACTCTTTTAATGTGCTATAGCTTGTATTATTTTAATCAATGCTCTTCATCCTTCTTTGATTTCTTTTTGGGAAATACTTTAAAATGTTGTTTGACAAATAAACTCTTTGATGAATGATATGGAGATATGGTTGAAAGCACTGGAAATACCAGTAAGTGGACCTTGAGTTCAGAAGTGTTTTCCAAGATAAAGAACGATTTTTCGTTTCACTCCCGTTTGTGTGAAACGCAGAGCCATTATTCAAAAGGTGCAATAAGATTCAAAAGATGAAAAGTGAAAGAAAGCGCCAGAAAGGAGAAAACCACGCTGCCCTCTGGCCTCGTCCTCCCCACCGCCGGCACGCCTGAAGGCTAACCGTGGGGGAAACAAAGTCCCCTATTGTGGGTTGAAAAGTTGATCCTTTGGGTCGTACCATTCCTCCTGGTGCATGCAGGCACCCTGCCCGGGACCCTGACCCGGTGGACCGGCTCTCTGACACCACTCTGTCAGCGTCACACACTGCATGCAAATCATCAACGTTATATTTGGAAATGTTTGGATGACACAGCCACTGCCGAAATCTAATTCTATAAATAGTATAATACTAATAATGTTAGTGTTGCCTGATCTTAATGTGACGCTGTGCAGGAATACAGATGCAACAGAATGAATAGACATGCAAATAAAGAAGCTTCAGCATCCACATGTGGATTTAGAATTGTAACGTCAGCGTCATGAGTGAAGCTTCAAACTAGTAAATAAATGAGAAAGTCCTCACTCATATCTTGGACATGTTCTCCACTTATTTCTTTGACTGCTGGTCTGTTATTCTTTTGTTTCACATCAACGTTAATATCAAAGCATTTCTTGTTTTACCTGAGCCACAGTGCGTATCTCAGGGGACACAACATGCACCGCCTCGCAGCCCAAGCTCGCTTTTTTATCATCTCCCATGCAGACTTCAGAAAAGTGTGCTGCTCTGCCTCACACCCGACACGTTAGCAACATCTTCACTGCTTTCTCCGTAATAAAAACCTCAGCAAACGTATTTCCTTCACAGAGAACTGGGGAACAGGCTGGTTATGATCAGGCCCATTATTATACAGAGCTGCTACTTTTAATGGACTGCAAGGTACACTGGAACAGAGTGGAGCTCCATATAATTCATTAAATTAAATACACTTAAAACATTTGCTTTCCACCTCAAAAATTGTTGTTTAAATGAAATTATAACTGACAGAACATATTCCCGCCAATCACTGCTGGTGGGAGAGAGTTATAATGTTTGTAAGGACTGACTCGGGATGCCAGCGCTGAGTACATTTCTGAGGCATGCTGGGAAACCAAAGTATATCAATCAATGGATCTCAGCTTGGGGTCAGAATGAGCAACCAGGTCTCGCAATCACAGTGGTCCGTTGTGTTACCACAGTTACATTTTTAAGGGTTAAAAAACAATTAATAAGAGCCAATAGATTTAGGACTAAAATCTTCCCACCAGTTAATTAACACATTCAGTCAGTCACAAAATGTTCCCTTTCAGAGGTAACTGTCAGTAAAATGGGATTTATTCTGCTTTCTTTAAAAGATTCTTCCTCGACCTGAGCTGTCATGACTTATTATAGTGAGACTATAAAGAGGACTCCATGCTGCGTTTAGAGGTTTCTGCTCCATACGAGAAGTGAAAACATCCTGAATACCCATGAAAACAGTCGCACAACATGTACTAAAAAATGTCTTTGTTTACAAACTCTCTCTCTTTAGAGTAGAGGATATGGAACATTGTTCTGCGATTAACATTAGAATAAACAGCCTGATTAGATGCCGCTGTTTGACCCAAACCTGCTACCAGGGACATTAAAGCTGTCCAGTGTGAGAGGACACATGTGTAAAAGCTGGGAATCAAAAGAACTGCCTAAATATGACATTAGTACAATATGGCGAATATATATATATATATATATATATATATATATATATATATATATATATATATATATATATATATATATATATATATATATTATCTGACTGACGTGAGAGGAGATCTGAGGACATGGATGAGAAATCTGCTACCTGAACGAAGGACCAAGATGGAGTCAGAGAGAGAGAGTTGAAAATGAGTGGGGATGGATCAACACTTCAACTAACACCATTTCATCAAGGTGTCGAGCTTTTCTCACTCACACAAGTCACAATAATTCCAGATAATATTACCACGACAGAAAATAACCAAATTCCAAAACGCGTCGCCGACATCACCACAGAGAGCGTCGTTTCAACGGCATATGAGCGACTCTTGAACGCATCACTCATCTCAACCCTCCGTGGAAATAAGAGGACTCAAATATGGATATGAACTTATCCCAACTACTTTATGAAATTTCACTATTTTTTTTTTAAAACACACAATATGAAAACTTCCACACAAGTTACCGTTTGGCACTTTGCTGTCTCCGTGAAACAACGAGCATCTGAGGTCCGCGAGACCACTAAGTTTCACATAGTAACGGAATACCGGAGTGAAGGAGGAATTAGGTATCATTTCAGGTAAACCATGTCTGGTTTTCAGTATTCATACAGGTTAGTGTTTCAAAAACTACCCCAAAAAGCGGCTGAAGAAAACCTTGATTTAAATAAAGTTGCCAATTAGAAATAGCCTTCCTCGGTGCCCGCGTGCCCTCCACCACCACCGCACAGACAGGCTGCGAATGTCTAAGTGACACCTCTCCTACACGATGCCCAATGATCGAGACTCCCACCACTGTGGCAACATCGGCGACAAAAAGGTAGATTCATAACTGACCCGTTGTTTCATGGAGCCTGAAACCGCTGAAGGGACAGTAAAAGCCGCGTAGAACCAGCGCCACTTACCGCTGTGTGCAGAGGACGGAGCTCAGACCCGGAGAATCAGCAGCGAGTCCAACGGAGACGTTCAGCTCTCTCTCTCTCTCTCTCTTTTCCGTTATCTCTTTCTACTTCTCTCGCTCTCTACTTGCCTCTCTCTCCCTCTCTCCCCTTTTCTCTCTCTCTCTACTGCTCCATCTCTCTCTCTACTGCTCTCTCTCTCTCTCTCTACCAACCCGTCCCATTCCCCCCCTCACCAATCAACAAATTGAGGAGTTGAACTGGCTGCTGATTGGTCATTACAGTGCAGTGCAGAGATTAAAGGGACATACACATGCTCACACGCACAGAGCACACCTCATGGGCTTTCATCTTCACCCCACCTCCAGCAAATGGCACGTTTCAATCAGCCGTCTGCTTGCTTTAAGGAGAACTCTGGGTTATTTGAAGACCCTTCAGCAACAAGCAGCTACATATGAAATGGCACGTGTTGTTTC
This sequence comes from Lycodopsis pacificus, assembly GCA_028022725.1. Classification (NCBI taxonomy): domain Eukaryota; kingdom Metazoa; phylum Chordata; class Actinopteri; order Perciformes; family Zoarcidae; genus Lycodopsis; species Lycodopsis pacificus. The sequence continues at coordinate 6,180,116 of CM051700.1, forward strand.
TGGTGGGCTTTAATAAGCAGAAGGCGGCCGAGCACAGCCATTGCAGGTACTGCAGGTATCACAGCTGAAGGCGGCTCTTCTCTGAGGCAGAACAGCACTCAGAAAAAAGTGGCGTAGTATCTTTAGTTATTGAGAATACTGAGTGATTTTAGTGATTCATCCTACCTTTGGTATTTTGAAATATACAACATTCAGAGTGGGAGGTTGAACAGCTGGCCCTCTGGTGTGGTCACAACAATCTGGAGATGAACACTCCTAAAACTGTGGAGATGACCGTGAATTCCACGGGCCAGCCGTGGCTCAGAGCGGCTCGTCTTTCATTCGATCCCTGGCATCCTCCAGTTCCATTTCTGCCATCTCTAAGTTCTGGTAGAGGGCAGAAATAGAAATGTGCCTATAGCACTTATAAGCATTTTTGTTTTAAGTCTAAGACTATATCTAGCTGGCAAAATAAATCGGCTGCCATCTTAGTTCATAATTTTAATGGTAAATGGACTTGCATTTATCCAGCGTCCCTCTAGTCTTCCAGAGCAGAGGCTGTCACCTGCACTTCAGGATCTACACATTCATGCACACTCGCACGCTGATGGCCCAGCCTCTGGGAGCAATTTGGGCTTCAGAATCTTGCCCAAGGACACATCGACATGCGGACTGGAAGAGTCGGGGATCGAACCGTCGATTATCCGATTAGAGGACGAACTGCTCCACCTCTGAGCCACATCCAAATCCAAATCATCGACATCAGCAGATTTGTGCCACATAGAAAATTACGTTTTTTACAGTTTTATTTGTATATATATACACATGTACAGACAGTACATATACTGTCTGTGTATATATGTAATATAAACCCTATACACTACAGTATATAGACATATTAGCATTTGTATCCATTCAGTATTTATTTCTTTGCACTATTTGTATGGTTCACAACTTGCAGAACAGTTGACTCGAATATAGACATTTGTAGACATCATTGGTGCTTGTATGTATGTATGTATATATGTATGTACGTACATATATATTTGGCACCTGCACATCAGGACTCTAACTAACCATTCATACAGTGTTCATACCACTGAGTCGACATAACAGTCCGGTCTATTCTTTAACTCTGTTAATCTTTATTTTGTGTAAGTACATTCAGGGAGACGAAAACAAAAACGGAATGGAATAGGATTATTTGACCAATAAAGCTGATTCCATTAGCTGCGGGTCGCCGGTGCAGAGCTTTTGGGGGTATCTATCCAATCCGCAGAATCTCTGGCTTTAGGCAATGCCTCAATCTCCCTCTAACAGACTTAACATGTAATTCAGTACAGTAATGTCTTTGGATGCATTTGTCTCCATTTGTTTTACACTGAATAGTGTCCTCGAGTTTGTAAAAGACAATTTCTAATTTAAATTAATAAAAAATGTTTTATGATTATTGTAACACTCACAGTATTATGAATACTTATCTTATAATCTTTTTTATTTTTATATATTATATTTGATATTCTATGAATTGTGCTGTTATTGCTGAGCTGGTCTGTTTTCGTGTCCAACATATTCTATAATAAAAATGATGAATGAAACTGAGCTCTGAGGAACACCAAAATCAGTCATACACTGTCAATATAAATCTACATAGACAGTTATACAGTATATATATATATTTACATTTATATACATTGTAGCATTCTGCTATCACTACCACAGGAGGTCATCATATGTTGATTCATTATTCAGTATGCTGTGACAATCCTTATGTTTCATTTCACATGCATTTATTTACTGAGAACATGTAACAATAAGTTAAAAAAGAATACGAAATAACAGTAAATATAGCAAACTGTCAATGAACAAAACAGATCTACACCTGCACACTATGAGAATGGCTACAACTCAACAGTAAGAAGAGCTTCTGTGTTGCTTTTGTATTTAGCTGTCTCTAAGTTTGAGAACACACACACAGAAAACATGAAACATGGTGGTGTTTTTATATTTATCTGACTTAAAACAAAAAGTGAGAAAAGTATGACAATGGAAGCAAGACAAGGATGGGAGAAACAGTACATTTGTTCAAAATAAGTATGCATTTCCTGACCCAGGGCCCACACTCACTATAGGATTACACGCTACTTTACTTTTCTTTTAGCAGAAGTTTGGGGTTCAGTATCTTTCCCAAGTACACTTGTAAACATGCAGACCGGAGAGGCTGGGGATCGAATCCGATTAGTGGATGACCGGCTCTCTTGAGCCTCAGCTGTGATATATATATATATATATATATATATATATATATATACATACACACACACATACATACATACATACATACATACACACACACACACATATGGTCTAAGTCCTGACAGAGACATTATAGGAACAATACAGGGACTGTGGGAGGAAGCGTGGGGAGAAGATGCAAACTCCACACAGAAGGCCGTCCCTCTTGCTGTCAGGTGTCAGTGCTAGCCTGTTGCCTCCTATTTATTAGACATATATTCAATTTACTGTAGATTTAGTGTGTGTTTGAGATAATCATAAGACAAGGCTGGTTCCCTAGCTCTATTTCCCATAGCTCATGTTTTTTATATCTGAAAGGCGTGTCTGCATCTAATTGATGTGGCACCACTATATGATATTTCCTCTTTAATCTACATAAGAAGTTACTGTATATTTCTTTCAGAGCTGACAAGAATGAGAAAAAAGATGTAAACTAGGAGCCAAAAGCTTTTCCAGGAATTAGTTAAAGTCACAGTGAAAGAAAGCCAGAAGGAAGCAAGAACTTCAGGCTTGAGGAACAGTTGTGATATACTTTTGTAAAGCCAGTAAGTCATTTTTAAATGATGCTCTCATTGCAATACCATACAGAAATGTCAGACTTTGAGTGGCTTTAGGATATAATCATGTCACATATTCTTGAGACTTAAAGCCGGCCTCCTACTATGGCTGAAAGTATCACAGGAGACAAACATTTTACATAAGATGCATTCAAAATGGCTATTGTTTCTTTCACTAATTCAGTCCGTCTGTGAATATTTGAGAGGATTCTCTCAGGCTTAGCAGAGGAATCTCTAATCCGCCTTAAATCAGTTACACCGTAGTGGAGGACTGGCTCTGGCAGTGCTGTTTACTGTGCCTTGCCAAGACAAAGTGACAAAATGGAGCTCTGACTGAATAAAGATGCTGGGCTGGAAGCAGGGAAATGAGCTATTCATTCGGGCTCTTTTCGTGGCTACATGAACACGGGGTTGGACGTTTTTCACTGCATGATGGCACCATTTCAGTCAATCTATTTTTTGAAAATGGAATTGAGAATTGTGGCACTGTTGATGTCCATCTATATCAATTTGCATTCGTTCCTTCTTATGGAATCACAAACTTTTTCGAACACATTCTCTTCTGTCTAAACATTCAGAAAAGTGGCAGTTGTAAGACAATGATTATTGTATTTTGGAAAAGGACATAGCTAAAGAGATGAAATAACTCGTATACCCCACATAAACCACGTATTAACTTGGTATGTTTATCTGGATATGTTATCTGGAAAAGACATTCGATTATGCGGCCGTCTTATTTACACCTTATTTACCCCCCCGCTATATTCATTCTGCACTTGTGGTCAGATCTCAACATTAAAATTCACTGACAGGGTTGGCAGACCACAAACAGTAAATCCAGCACGTTAGCAGGCAGTTGCCTCTTCACACACCCAGAAGACACAGAGCAACATTACTATTCATTTGAAGTCAAGTTTGTGTTCACCTAATGAATGGAAGTCCAATATTCCTTTTAGCTTTTTTTTCAAACTTTGTTTTCTCCTCCAAAGTTTGGCCCTTTAGCTGTAAAATGGGTTCATGTGAGGGTTTCATTGAAAGCAGCTGCTTGTTGTGGCTGGAAGCTCGGTTAATGAGAGAGCGCTGAGACGGAAGTCAAACCGGCCTGTGAAACTAAAACAATGAGCTGAACAAAAGATTCTTCAATGAGCTGAGAGGAACTGCAGAGTTGATTATTCCTTGTGAGTTTAGCACTACGAGTGACAAATTTCACCATTGAACATAATCATTTAAAAAAAGTCAAACCATTTGCATGCATTTTCCTTATACAAGTAAAATATCCAGATCACATGTTAATAAAAGGTGGAAATGAGGTCATTGTCTGTGCATTAAACCTTCCAACACTTAAATCCTTTTCAATATTGTTATCTTCTGTTGGAAAAGAAAAAAACTAAAACTAGAGCTAATCACTGACGGCTTTCCGTAAGCATACAACCTAAAGTTATATTCTTCTTCTTTTAGGCTATTTGTTTCTTGCTCACAACATGTGAAATGCAAATTTTCTGCTGAGTTTCTGCTCTATTCAAATTCTGGACATATTTAACTGCAGACGGCTCGATCAATTTGTTTATTTGAATTACTTTACAACGTTTTCTGCTAGCTCCCTTTTCTCAGTCAAGGAACAAAAGGATCTCACTGACTGTCCTGGTTTTTTAAAGCGTTGGCAGGTTAAATCACGGGGATCCCGATATGACGGGATAGGGATTTCCAAATCTCAAATCCCAGCGCCTGGATTTGAACTGAACCAAAAACATGGCATGAAGCAACAAGTTTTGGATCTAGCTACATGAATTGGTACCTACTTAAAACTAACAATCATTAATTCAGCTTTGGTCATGCTAATAGGAGCTAACTTGACTCCATTCACTTCTATGGTATGTAGATAGCGGGTTAGCAAGCTAGCTGGCTTTGTTGATGTATGTGATGGGCTGTGGCTAAACTTGAATACGAGGTTGTTAAACTCTGTGTATGTCATGATGTACATATGGCGTTTGGCCGATCAATGAATTAAACCGTCCAATATAAATTACAGAATATAACGTTAGTGTATTTGTGTTAAGTCCCTGTCAACTGTACTTTGTAGTAACCCACAGATGGAGACAGCTAAGATGGTGCGGTATGAAATCTGTGCAGTACCTGATTGTAGTTCTACAGGTTTCAGAATAAGGAGACGGAAGAAGGCCTTTATGTGGATGATGCAGCAAGTGAAGTGTTTGTTGGCTATGACCGCATGATGAAGTATGGCGATGAATTATAAATCCTATCTCTAATATGCCTGCTCCACTCAAAACCCTGATATCCTTGAAGTAAAGGTAAAGGATGCCGGTAAAGGATGCCGAAGCTACCCAAACTCATAACTTGTGTCAACATTTTAGCCAGAGGTGATCTGGCGTGTAGGATGAGGCTCATGAGATATATTTCTTGAAGTGTTGAGCGGCTTGAGATGGAATGAATGTGAAGTGTGGAGCAGCTACACCTAAAATAAATGGTATACAACACCTAATGTATGAAAGATGTGGAAGATATTAAACCTTGAATGGAAAATTAATCAGTAGATGACTCTGGAAAATGCATGTACAAAAAGTTAAAGCAGTATAAATAGTTGGAAAAGTAATGACGGATGTGTTCATTTACAATTAAAAGTCTGATCCGACATGGACAGGCTGCCATTACACCTGTGTTTACCCTGCTCTGACAAAATGGCTGCTGTAAAAAGTGCCTGCTCAGATTGTCCAGTCCTCAGCCCTACTCCCCCGAGGCTAGTATTTTACCTGGGGACCTCTGGGGATTTGTAATAATTCCGGAGGTCGTCTGTGATCTTTATCCCGTGAAAATCTGCCACGTCCGAAAACATTCCGCCGCAATAACCCACAATATTACCAACAACACAGAGGTCGTGAAAAAATATTAGACCCGTGCAAATTGCCATCTATATTATTTGGGTTCATGTTCTTTGTTCCTATTTTCTCCCACTTTCCTGTCGAGAATTATAGAGGCTACGTTGGCAATTGTAAATGAAAGTTTCGACAGCAATTTGGGTGCAAATTCATGAGGCTCAACTCACTACACCGGAGCAAGAGGTCTTTGTGAGTATTATTTAAATATAAATAGGCCAATGTAATGTAATAATATGAAATATAAATATCACAGAATCATATTTTAATATAAGCGCATGTTACGTACGTGGTAAAGTCATACACAGTAGCTGTGGGTATTCAGCAACAGCCTCCAGGCCTGCTGTTTTATGTTGAGATCATGGTAACTATGATCAGTAAAATCATACCGCTTGAAGTATCCCGCAAAATAAATGAGAAAAAATGCAAATGACGCCTGACGCAGTACGTTTGATATCTTCTTGCAGGGATTTATGACGGTCCTGAAAAGAGAGTCAGACATCAACAGAAAGACACATTTTATGTCAAATGCAGGCAGTTTGAATTCCTTTGATGTTACTCTTCTGCTGAGAGTACAGAAAATACAGCATCAAGGTGTTTGATGACTACTGCAACAAGGGAGGATTAACTTACTGATATGTAGTGATGGGAGAGGGGGGGGGGGGGGGGTTACTCTAATAAAATCTCACTTAGAGCACCAGAAATGAAGGCTTGTGTGGCTGAGACTTTCATCATATCCTCAGTCTGTCTGTCAGTGTGACAGCACGGAGGTGCTCAGGCTTTGGATTAGTCGACACCAGTCTCTAAACAACCACACAAGTATGCATACATTTATTTACACACGCAGGAATGAAAAATGCACACGGAGATGAAAGATAGACACAATACATTCACCCTTTCACATGTTATGTTAATTGTCATTGTACAACACAGGGTTGCCAACCTAATGCCTCTTGCAGTCCCATATGCTACATAAGAAAACAAGAAAAATCAAAACTATATGATATGGTTGAGGATGAGTTTAGGACACACTCACTTGTCAGTTCATCAGTGTAGCCAGTGACCAGGAGTGGACAGGCCTTCTGGCATTTTCCCGGTGGGGCGTCACGCCTTCTGGGCGACACAACTGTCTTTTCTTTGGTCTGACCAGCTCATAAAACAGTTCGGCAAATCTAGCCTATTTTTTTTATCAATTCACAGTGGGCCCAATAACATATTTAATTAAATCCTTCCCCCTTTGGGCTGCCTTCATTACAGTAGATTGTGCATCTGCAAAATCAGTGCCAAAATAGATAAGGCAAAGCGAAAAGGAAGCACAGAGACATTGTGCGGCAAAGAAAAACAGGTTTTCTGGATGATAGTCTCTAGGCTACAGCCTGGAATTGTTCGTTATTAGCCAAGGACTTTTCAGACCCTTTTAGGGACTTGCTGCTCAGAGTAAACTCAGTCAGTGGCTCTACTGGCAGCGTCTCTCCCTCTCCTTTCCTGTTGAAATTAACATTGTGCTGGTATTTTATTCTCTGGAAGGAGAAACGCAAAAAAACAGATTTATTTACGTGGATTAAGGCATCTCTCCTCTCAGGTCGATAAAGGTGAACCAATCGCCTGGGACTCGCACATTTCAACACATTTTTGATTGTCAGCATGTGAAAAGGCCGTTTCATAACACACCTGTTGAACAGAGACGGGCCAAAAAACTGGCCTCATCCTGCCTGTTTTCTTTTGGTGCCAGAAAATAGCGTAAATAGAACAACTGGTTCTACTCTCCTGAAGGGACGATGGAGGTCACTTCCTTCCCCAGACGCTCCGACTAGCTCCGTCATCAGAGCTGCTATATCCGCCTGAGATGACATTATGGTTTCCATCACACCGAGGGGAGGGAACCGTAGCTCCTGGCCTCTTGAAACTAGCCTTGACATCCATCTGTTATCCGTTGACATAGTTAGCCGCCTGCTTGTAGCCTTCTCCGCCGCTGTGTGAAACTAGTGTCAGTTCCTTACCGGCCAAGGAAGGCTGCCTCGAAAGAGCCGGTGCTGGCCGTGTTGCTGACAACCCATGACAGCGTCAGTGTTCAACTGTGTCCAAACACCGGTCGTACTGGGATATCACTACCATACTAACTCCCCCCGATCGGTGGGAGGTGGTTGATAAGTTTTAATGGTCAGTAATGAGATTTTTTTTACTCCGTTAAATGTGAGAAAGAGACTGGCCTGTGCCTGCTGCATTTTGAATTGTGAGTTTAGCCTCTGTTCTAGGTGGGGAGCGTATCTGTTTGAGGGAACTGGAAAAATGCCCAGTGGGGGCACGAGCAGAATGGCCGAGAGGGAACAGCTCTTTAGATGAAAGTGTGGTCCTGAAAAGGGCCATTGTGTTTCCATTGCTCAGGTGGAATGAGGAATGGAATGGAAAGTCAAGAAATGGTAGGGAAAGGCTGTGAGTACATTTCAAAACGTGTTCGGAATTGAGTGTTGTTGTCCGTTGTTTCCTTCTTCCTCCTGTGGATGTCTGCCTCGTTCGTCATCCTCTGTGTTGTCTGTGTTGGCTGTGTTTTTCCATACATCAACCAAATTATATAATCCCGACTCTTCGCCCAGCATCCACCAGATTGTTCATCATATATAGACAGTACTCTGGCCCAAATCCTCCCGCTCAACCCTTTACGTCAACATCGTTAATATTTGCTCCATGTTTATTTGCCTCACTTCTAACAACTCTCTCTGGGTCTCAGGATCATTGGTCACCTGCCTGCTTCATCGCTCACACCATCAAGCCTGCAGATCAACACTCGGCCTTGCCTGCCCTCTCCATTATTCCCTGCTGCCACGGCAGCTGTTCACCTGGCCACTCAAACCTACCTACCACTCTCCGCAAACACCACATCCTACCTCACAGTCCCTGCCTCACTCCCACAATGCCACCACACCCCCAGCATCTTCCGATTCCCCCCCCCCCATTCCAATATTTAAATTCACAATGAAACTCTTTCAACTTTTCTCCTTGTGTCTCTTTGTCTGTGTCTGCGTACACCTCGAGTTTGTATTAGAACAAAGCTGTAGCAGGCAGGAGATATCAAACACAGAACTTTCATCCTGTTCCTGTTTTTTTAAACCAAAAGTCAACATTGACTTGTTTTAATTTACATTTGTAACTTAAAGGGATAGTTAGGGTATTTTGTACGCACAGTAGATGGCAGTCGACACACCTCCAGTTTGGAGAAACAGACAATTATCAGCACTGGAGCAAAGTAAGTTACTGCTGTAGCCGGGGGCGGAAGCTAAACGTATTTTAGCCACCTTAAATACCCCACCTAAAAATCAATCAGTGTAAGTGCACGCTATAGCTAGAATGTCTTCTGATATGGAACTGAACCGAAATTGGTACTTTTTTATCAACAGAGTTTGGTGGCTTTGAAGAGAGCATAGGTAACTTTCACTTTAGTTCCCCATTGGAAAGGGCTGTTTGGGGGCAAGTTAAAGTGGTGAAAATATTCAAATATATGGAGGCCTTAAAAGGATAGAATTTTGTTTAGACGGGCCTTTCTTTTAGGTGGCTAAAATATGTTTTGCTATTGCCCTTGTCCACCATAGTATATTGTTTTTCTCTTGGTACTCTTGCCCGTTTCTATAGCTGGGGCATTCTGACGGTAATAACAGGTTACACTGACTATGGATTAGTGCCTCATACAACACCACTATAAAACACCCGAACTACCACTTTAAATAACACAACAAACTTACTTAGTTTCAGCCAAACTATGTTTTACTAAATCTAACCAAGTAGTTTTGTTTTATTACAATTCACAACGTTAATCACGTGTGTAAAACTGCGACCATAATCCCAGAGAAAATATGTTCCCCTCAAAACTTTATTGAGACTCTAGTGTTGTTTGTGGACATGATTTTGTAGGAGACGTGGTTATCTGTTTAGATCCAGTCTCCAGTCCTGCTGCTCATTCCATCATCAGGTCTTTAGCAACTCAGATTGTTCCATCGCCAAAGACTTTTCACTATTCATCTCATCATCGCTGTGTAATGAACTGTTTCACCCTAAATTAGGTCTCTCCTGATGGAGATATTGTAGTAGACCTAATAGAATAGAAGAAGAATAGAATGTATACTATTCTTTATCCCTTTAAGGGGGAAATGTGTCTCTGCATTTGACCCATCCCTGTATATAGGGAGCAGTGGGCTGCCAATGACAGGCGCCCGGGGAGCAGTTAGGGGTTCAGTGTATTGCTCAGGTACACTTCGACACGTGACACGTCCCAGTCGGGGATCGAACTGTGCGGTTCCCAGACGACCTCTTAACCCAGTGCGCCACGGTCGCTAATGCCATTTAACCAAGCTATTCACTTCAGGTCTATTCACTTTTCTTCCAAGTGTGGTTGTAAAACCTGTTTAAACTTGACCAGTTGCTCAACCATGTATGCATATGTAGCTACATACATTTGAGACATTACACGAGTGCCAAAAAAAGCGAATTAAAACTACTGTAAAACTAAAAACTAAACCTTTGTGAAAAACTGAAACTAAACTAGAAAGTCAAAACTAAAAACAAATTAAAATTCAACACTATTATAACCTCGGTATAGCTCATACATCGATCTTGAGCAACCTTAAGGTTAGCTCAATATTCCAGCCTGAATTCAAATGACATACAGTTACAACACCACTTTACTCTATCCCAACAACCAGACACCCAGAAACAAAGCCCCCTCTTTTCTTCTCATTTTACAGTCTCTCTCTGCTGTGGCGTGGGGGGTCCAGAAACAGGGATTAGAGCCCGCCCCCCCCTTTACTCCACAGATGGACGCTGCCATCCCCCTGCCATTGAAAGCCTCTCAGAACACATTACTCTTTGTGGCTGCCTGTTACATAATTAATTAATACCTATTTATGAATGAATGAATGAATGAATGATACTACCTATTCTGATGATTCTACCTATTTATGAATACATATTAATTTAACTTACAAGGATTTAACCACATTCTTGATAAGATTGTTGCGTTGGTCATTTTGGCTTTTAGTAAACATTGACATTGGTATTCTTTGATGACATGCTTTACTAACACCAACCATGCATTATATCCACACATTAAGGGGATAGTTGCGATTCTGAAGTGGGATTGAATGAGGTACTTGTGCATCGTCGATGTGTTACCTACAGTAGCAGCCTTTCTTTCAGCTGTCGGTGCTTCTGCCTGCCTCTCCAAACTAGGAGCTACTGTTGGTAATACAGTGACTGTGGAGAAGTGCCTCATACAACCCCAATTTAAAATCAATTACTTTAATGCTAATTCTGGGGGAAATGTTTTATCCTAACACAAATTGAATATGGTATCTATTGTTATTGAATATTAAAACAAAAATATTGAGGCAGTATTATTAATTCTTAATTCAACATTTGGTTGTTATCATTCAATAGAAAGCTGTCCTAACAAAAGCAAAACAAACATATTTTGCAGACCTTTTTCTCCTTTGCAGTTTATTATTATCATCATTACTTACCAGTGCCTAATCACTTCACACACACACACACACACACACACACACACACACACACACACACACACACACACACACACACACACACACACACACACACACACACACACACACACCTTGTGTATAATGCATTCTCTGTGTGTGAACACAAGGGAGCAGGCCTTGTGTAAATCTATGTGCTAAACAGTGTTTTTATATCCGCTCATAAGAAATTGTTGCTACAGTGTTTATACTGGAGATTTCACACAATAGCACTGGAATCTTTTCTTCAACCAACTTTCCACAATCATGTAGACATATCTGCTCTCTCTCTCAGTTTTCCAACAGCAGTTCTCCATCAACTGCATTACAAATGCAGTAACTATTATAATGATCATTACAGAAACCCATGCTCACCATTTAGGCCCAAAATGCACCAGTGCAGCCTGGTCTCCTAAAAATGACGTTCCCAGACAACCAAACTGCATCGTCAATTATGTGTGGAGGGAAACATATTTCTGTCTGTTTGTTTTTGGCGTATCACAAATACGCTTCTTGAGGAGGTCAGGGTGGCTGGGCAAGTCAAACAAACACAGGTCTGGCAGGCTGTGTGTATCCCGTGTGAAACCAGAAGGCAGTGTTCACTTATTGTACTCTAGGTCCGTAGTTTAAATAACGTAACAAACATAAGCCAAACCATGATGTTTTACTAAACTTAACCAAGTACTTTTATTTCAACTCACAACATTGACCTTGTGTTTAAAGCTGCGATCTTAAATACATTTCAATCAAAACATAACTAAGAATGCAGTTTACTTGTATGGGAACGCAGGAGACAGGAGGTGACCAGTGTTTGCTCCTGATCTGGCTTTTTGACTTATGTAATGTGTGATAATCCATCCACACCGCTAGATTTACTCTGGGTTCTGGTCTGGTTTTGTGTTGGTCTGATGATGGTTTTGGTCTTTTGTCTTTTAACTGTTGGAGAAATAGAGATCTGGAGAGCGACACTGTGAGAAAGAGGGCCGGAATCCACAGTCCTGAAGCCTCACATTAGAATGCCTTTGGGTTCAGGACGAGGACTGTAGTGTAGTCATGTACCTGAAACCAATGGAGGCGATGTAACTTTTGCAGAATGTTGGCGATAACGTGATGATGGGACATGCTAAAATGTAACAGTCCTAAAGAGAACACACTGACTTGCCACTGTCATTTACACAGTAATATATACACATGTCTAACGTTTGCTCAGTTTGAGCTACTGCTGTGTTGATAAAACAGGATGGTTTATGTTGAGGTTCAATATGTCCCTACTTTACCCTTTTAGCAACATGACAGAAACCGAAAGCTTCGCAGTCTTTCATTGCATCAGTAGGACATTCTATTACATGCTGTTGTATTGCAGTTGCTTGCAATTTGGCCAATAATTTCATTATGTGGTATTTACTATTTTCAACATTTGCATGACTGTCCAATACGTGGACGTATGCCAGTGATGTCTGGGCACAAGGACGGATTATCTCAGACAGCATTTTTCCAATGGAAGCCAAAGATGCAGTTTTAGCACCTCGAGCCAGAATGAAATCTGCTCGTGCTTATGTCTGCTAGCATTCCCATGACTGCCAAGTGATATTATTCACATGTTGATGAGGAATTTCCACAGCGGAACTGAGGAGAATTCTTCTTTGTCTTCTTTGTAAAAAATCACTCTGACAAGCGTGACACCAGATTACATTTATGACTTATTAAGTGACTAGATCCCCGAAATTCTTGTGAACTATGGAGGAAGAAAGAGGATATGTATGCGAGGCCTGTGGCCGGTGTGTGTCGTTAACAGTTTGTCGACTGTGAGCCCTTTCATGTGGACACCTTTAATCCAGTGTGCGTGTGATTGTGTGTCTGCTGGGGGGGGTAAAGCCCCTATTCAGTCCCCACAATTAACCCCCTACCTTCCTTTTCTCCTTCCTTCTTCCGTCACCGGAGCTTTCCCCTCTCGTCTCCCCCACGTGACGCCCTCCAGTCGTCACTCTCCCCAGTGGCCTTGCCCTCCTACTGACTCTGGCCCTCCTTTTGCCCATTCCTCCAATTCTTTGATGACTGTTTCACAAGGCAGACAAGAGACAGGCAGTCATTTAGAGACAATAGTGCTTACCGCGTTCCTTTTCTAAAACACCTCGCAGGGAAGCTCGGCAGACGAGAGCCGATAGAAGCGTGACCCCATGGAGTGGTGAAAACCTGCAGGTTCCCTCTTGATTGCAATGCTTCTGTGGATTTCATCTAGTTTTTGCTCCTTGTAGCCCCTCTTTTTAAATACCTGTGTTATAGATTTGTTTCTCTTGTGAAGCACTCTGAGCTCCATTTAAGATTATGAAATGTGCTATAAATAAAAAAATATAAAAGGTTAAAACATATGATTATTATTATAGAACACCAGCACCAACAAGTGGTGAACGTTTGTTTTTGAAATGATTCACCTTAATTCCCTTACTGGTCATTGTGACGGAACTAGCTTGCACCCTAACCCTAACCCTAGCTATACACCTAAATTAAAAGAAGTCAACATTGACTTTTGGTTTTACTACGGGCCACAAACAGCGGTCTCCTGGGTAATACTCCTGTGCTTGTTTGACCCATCCATACACCCTGACCTCCCCCCTACGTAGACTTCAGCACATTATTGTTATAAACGTATCCATGATACACCGAAAACATGGAATCCGCAACGAAATACGTTTCCCTCAACATAATTCATAATGCAGTTCTGTTGTATTTTCAGGAGTCAGGGCTGCTTTTTCCCCACACATATGGAGCATCTTTCCCATCTTTATTAAATAATGTGTTACTTCTATTTGAGAACTTGACTCATTGATTGATGTGCTTTCCCTTAAAAAAACCCGTCTTCACACTCAAATAGCCCCTGCTGGTGCTTGGATTTGCTCTTTTGCTTCAAGTGTATGCTTGCACTAAATTTCTCCTTTGCTCTCTGATTTTTGGTGCAGTAACCCTGTCAACCAACCAGTAGACTGCCAGGTGTGCTGTTGACCAATGAAATGGTCCCTTGCTTAGTTGAGGGTGTGTTTGCTTTTAGAGCATTAACGTAACTCACAGGGACGGCAACATGTTCAATGTTAGTGATTTTCTTTTTGTGAAGCACTTTGAGCTGCATTTTATGTTATGAAAAGTGCTATATAGATAGTTTATTATTATAATAACTTGTTATTATTACTATTATTATGATTAATAATTATAATAATAACAGTAGAGTTGATTTCTAAATCTCACTGATTGTCATTAGTACAGATTAAACAAATAAGTGTAGAACTGACGATTTGAGGTTTTGCGGGGCTATGTGGCCACAGCCACTTCCTGTAGTCACTGTGAGGTTACCAGGCAGTTGACCCACATGGAAAGCAGCTGTGGTGGTGTGTGTAGGCCTACTGTCTGTGAGGAACACCAGATTTGTTATCAGGTTTACATGCAATAATAAAGATGCTTACTTTTGTTGTTTTTAGAGTTAACCTGTGGCCTTCTTTTATCAGTCCAAACATGTGGATGTGCCTCAGTCACCTTGAACAATGACTATTTCCCTTTCCTGTCTCCTCCATCCTGTCTGCTTGTCTTTATTAGCACACCCTGTCTCTCATCCTTCCTGAACTCACATTGTATTCTCACAGTTCAATTGAAGTCATTTCAATTCAATACGCTTCATTAGCATGAATGTAACAGGGACAATATCACCAAAGTGTCAATTAATAGTGAGATTATCAAGTAAAAGAACAAGTTACAATCCATAAAATCAAGGAAATAGCAGAAAACAATTAGCATGTTACGTATGTATGTATGTATGTATGTATGTATGTATGTATGTATGTATGTATGTATGTATGTATGTATGTATGTATGTATGTATGTATGTGTGTGTGTGTGTGTGTGTGCGTGCGTGTACCAAGTCAGTACCAAGTCATTGGAGGGTCTGGGTGGTTGTGTATTTAGCTCCTACATTAGACCCACCATCACACAGTGAGTATCAGTATCAGTTGAGTAGGGAATTATTCAAAAAGATCAAATACAAAATAATTCAAACCTTTCAGAATTATATTAACAAAATCATATGCAGCAACTGTGTTATTTAGAAAAGTGTAATCAATTGACATCGGTTAGGTTTTAATAAACCAAATAAATGACATGTCAACAAACCAGGTTGACTGTTTATTGTTCGATTGTGTTTTTTCAATATATATCAAAGAAGTGAAGAGTTGTGTTTCTCAGATTCCACAGCTGTCCTCACATTCGGGCATTTCCCCCTTAAGTGAATAAAGGAGTTTCTTCAAAGTTCAAGGTATTTTTTAGTATATTGTGAAGATGGTCATTTCTTATGGGCCTGGTGTTTGGGACATGAGGTGATGAAATGCTGTTGTAACTCCACCTCTTGGCTGTTCTACTGGGAGCAGAGTCAAACCCTTCCTAACTACCCAAACTCAACAACAGAGTATGAAGGAGTTAAAAGAGCTCCACCTGAAACCTCTTCAGCAGGAATAATGATTCAAACAAATATACATATTTAATATCCATATGTAATAGTAAAACACTGACAGGGATCATGTTTCTGCAAAAGTTGTACTTTCATTACTATTGTTTGTACTCCAATGACCTCATTTTCAGTTTTTCAGTTCAGTGAGATACATCTAGTCTGTGTTGGTCTTGAACGAGTGTACTGAAGTCAGGTTGAATGTGTGAGGTGAGATGTGAAGGACAGCTGATCGTCAGTGAGAGAGGATCTGGATCACAGAGAATGTTTGTTCACATATGGAGGTCGATCCAAAGAGAACCAACATCTTCTGAGCATGTTGCTTTAGCGGCTTAGCTAGCAAAGCCTCAGATGTCCGTGTCCGCTCTGCATCAGTCAGGTTTTTGTATTTCTCCGTGTGTCTCGTAATGGCGATTCAAACTGTAATCCTTAAACACTGCGATCTGTTCTCCACAAACTAAGCACACGGCTTTACCTTGGACTTCAGTAAATAAACACTTAGAGGCCCATGCTTTGTTAAAAGCTCTACACTCTGTATTAATATTTATTTTTGAGGGCACGTTAGCCCAGAGCAATGAGTGAGGTCACATAGACCATGATAAAAAGTCCCAGCCGCCACATACCAAAAATTCAATGAATATCAATAATTTAGCAGAAGCTATGAAGATTAGAATAGCAGAATACGACCTCCATGCAGCTAATGCAGAAAGCAATGCAAATGTTGTGATTAGCAGATAACAAATATGCAAGCATCCATCAGAATATTATAAATATGAATCATTCAATGAATATGAGTAATTAATGATCAAACACACATTGAATAAGTTTATCAGCAATGAGTCGAATATTGCTATAAATTAAATGTAAAAATTGCTGAAGCCCAAACACCATCACCAGCTACATGCATCTGTATAGAGAATCAGTGCAAGACACATGTATGAAGCAAGCAATTTGAATGCCGTTCACGTGATGATGACTTCATGAGGTAGACGACCGCACGAAGGTCTCCCAAGAGTCTCGAAGCCTTTTTAGGGTTGTTCTTCCACAGTCCTCTTCACTCACATGTGTTGTGTGTGTGGCTGTGACATCACTGTCTCTGCAGTTGTGTGTTGCCATAAAACTACTGCTGATTTAAATAGTGGAATTTGAATTAGAAATAGAAAGATGAAAGTAATAGATAAAGAGCTAAGATAAATAGAGCTAAAGAGAAATAGATTAATATGTCCAATCAGCTCAAATGAACACATTTGGAACATGACTGGTGAAGTGTTACAGAATGTAATCTGACAGAGATGCTTTGTTTGCTATGTGCAAAGTCTGTCAGAGTTTGTCTCGTGGTCACTTCTGTGATTTTGTTCTGTTGAAATGCCTTCTGATTGTGCTGCAAACTAATTTCCCCACAGGGACAAATAAAGGAACTTCTATCTGTCTGTGTGGCTGTCTGGAAGAAAGTTGGGAACCAAGGGTCTATTTGATCATGTAGGCGTGTGTTTGCTCCTTTAGTTGGTGAAAACTGGTGTTTTGTATCTGCGGCTTCACACTCCCGTCATTTTACCAGCTAATCCTCAGATTCATCAGCATCCTGACCCCTGCTGACTCTGAAATGTCAGAGAGAAAAAGGGAATATGTTACAGGAGGGACGAAACGAGAGCAGCTAGAAAGAGAAAAATAGGAGAGATCTTTAATTAACTATTCCAATCATAGTAAATAAATAATATGGAAGATTAATTATAATCTCGCTGTTTGATTCATTTAGTTACGCATACTGCACAGTTTGACTCAGGCCAGGACCACATACCAGTGTTACCAATGTTTAAACATGGTAACTACAAATTGCATTTAAATTGCATCAGTCCTATTGCAAAGGTGTTTTACGATGATTTTCATATTTGATTGTGGTAATATAGTGCACACTGATTTCCTCTGAATTACAATTGCCAAAAATACAAGCAGACTGATAGTTTCTTAAGTCAAGCAACCTTTGTGCGTCTCAAACTTTGCTACATACGACATTCTCTGTCCTCGGATCTTCACATCAGAAAAGGAAAAAAGGAAGAAACCTCAGGGAGACCAACAGAGGAGAGATCCATCTGCAAGGACGGACAGAAGTGTGATAGATGTCGTGTGTACAGAATGAACACCACAACATAATAGAATAACAAGTCAATAGTCGATATATATGACAAGTTATACATGTAATTACAAGGTTACTAATTGTCATTGGTTGTGGGTTGCACACGGAAATGCAGATTTATCTTCAAAAGAAAAACAGAAAAAAATATATATTATATGTGGAGGGTTCAATTCAATGTATTTTCTATTGCCCAAAATCACATATTTTCCTCTGAGGGCTTGAGTTAGGAAGTCTCACAGCCAGTGGAAATTCTCTGGTTCGGCAGTTGAGACTCATCTTTCCAGATGACAGCAGGGTGAACAGGTTGGAGCTGGGTGGGTTTTCACTGATCACTGATGCTCAGTAGATGGGTACCAATGATGTTCTGGGAGGTTTTTAATCACACGCTGTAGAACCCTGAACATCCCACGCCAGTTTGTAATATTTCCAGTCAGGATGCTTTCTATTGCTCCTCTGTAAAAGTTAACAAGGAATTAACAGGAATTTTACCTTCTTAAGTTTCCTTAAGAAATACAGATGTTTATGAGCTTTCTTCACCGGGATGGAGATGTGTGAGGACCACGTCATGTTGTTTGTGACGCTGATTCCCAGGAAATGAAAGCTGCTCCACCTCAGCGCCATTGATGTAGACAGGGGTGTGTGTCTTGGCCTCCTTTTTTCTAAAATCAACAATTAGCTCTTTTGTTTTATTGATGTTGAGCAGTAGGTTGTTCTCTGAGCACCACTCTTTTTGTGATTGTTGATTTCCTCTATATGAAGTCTCATTGTTTGTAATCTGGCCGATGACGGTAGTGTCAACTTTAAACTTAACAGAAGAGTTCTCTTCATGTTTGGAGTAGCAGTCCTGGTTGTACAGCATTAACATGAGGGTGCTGAGCACACAGCCCTGGGGGGCTCCTGTGTTCTACATTAGAGTGGAGCTCCTGTGTTCAACACTAGAGTGGGGCTCCTGTGTTCAACACTAGAGTGGGGCTCCTGTGTTCAACACTAGAGTGGGGCTCCTGTGTTCTACACTAGAGTGGGGCTCCTGTGTTCTACACTAGAGTGGGGCTCCTGTGTTCTACACTAGAGTGGGGCTCCTGTGTTCAACACTAGAGTGGGGGTTTGGCTGCCAATCCAAACTGCCTGGGGTCCGTTTGTGAGAAAGTCTAATAACCAGTTGCAGAGTGAGGTACTCAAGCCCAGAGTGCCAAGTTTACTAATCAATGATAAGCAACGAGAGTAGTAATAGCAGTAGTAGCACTGCTAATAGCAGAATAATAGAAACATTATTAATACTAATAATTGGTGTTCATTAGGTGGAAAGTGTAAGTGCCTTGTAATTCAACCCCACACAATTGTAATTTTAATCAAACTTGCTGTTGAGAGAGGCAGTAGCTCCTCAAGTCCTCATTAAGTTCCTGGCTGAGGCAGAAACGCATGTGATACAGCGTGATTGTGTCATTCAGCCGGGCTGCTGCAGTGTGTGAGGTGCTGCTGGTTTCCAGCTGCTGACGGTTGCAGCCTCCTGACAGGATGGAACACGTCAGCAGAGATGACAACAGCAAATGATCCGTCACACAGAGGGACAACAGAGCAGAGGTGAAACCAAGATTCTCTTTCTGTGTCTCTCAATTTTACTCTTCTCCTCATTCTCTCTCCCGACAATCTAGGTCAGTGTGATTGGCTGCCCTCTCACCCTCCATTCATTCCTCCCTCCATCCATCTGCAGAGGAATTCAAACACCCACTGCTGCTGTCAATCACACACTGATTGGTTTGGCTTTTTCAGTCCCTTTGCCTGCAACTTCCTACTCACTTGTCTGTCTGTTGAGTGAGGCTGAGAAGTCCACTCGAAGATCAGATCAAGTGGGTTGTTCTTGGCCACCTTTTTGTCATTTTGTGGAATTTTTAACAAATAGATTACTTGCATTAGCTGGTGAAGAAACTAATTGATGACCTTAATTAACACATTGGTGTGGAACAGGTACATAGTTTAAGTTGCTAAAATGGCAACCACACATGTAATGTCAAATTACAGCTGCAAAAATACAGCTGATCCTCTTCAGAATAGATTCCACACAGTCTCTGCGATAATATCAGGTGGCTACCTCCGGCTCTGAAAAGGTAAAGCCAATGCTGAACCGCCTTAAAGCTGCATTCTCTCTAATGTCCATCAGGGGGCTACTCCTCTGGTTGTATAGAAGTCTATGAGAAAATGATCTTACGTCTTCATTCAATTTATTTTGTATAGCCCAAAATCACAAATTTGCCTCAGAGGGCTTTACAATGTGACATCCTCTGTCCTGGGACCCTCACTTCGGAACAGGAAGAACCTCTTTAACGGTGAGAAAAAGGAAGAAACCTTGGGGAGCGCAACAGAGGAGGGATCCCTTCATCAGGATGGAGAGAAGTGCAATAGATGTCATGTGTACAGAATGAACATAACAGAGTTACAACACTTGATTTATTCTCAGTCTCTAGTTTCAAGACTTCAATACAGCATGATGTTCATTTGGTAAATAATGGTCCATTTAGAGTCAAATAGACCATAAAGCAGGGTATGCTTTAGGGCGGGGCTACACGGTGATTGACAGGTCTCTACCAAGGCGCTGTCCTGTCTGGGAGTTGTCTGTTTTCATCTTACAGCTTTAACCCTTTCACAGTGTTTTCACATCATGAAATATAATGGTAAAATCGCCTAAAAATGTCTTATTCAGTGTTCAGTTGTACGTAGTTCCACCGTTTTGTGTCAATTCTGGTTGGTTCATAAACCAATGGGTGACGTCACGGTGACTACGTCCACTTCTTATATACAGTCTATGTATAATATTACGAACTAACAGCTGCCAATCCCAGCCGTCACAACACATTCATGGGTGGAATAGTACAGTATCAGCTAATCTGCCAAGGAGCCCTCCTACCTGAACTGTGTTCATTGACACCATTGACACACAGTCACACCTGGCACCCCGAGTGCTCCCACTACAATCCTCCTTTAAAACAGTTTGCTGCATCTGTCAGTCAAAGAAGACATGGACCTATACAGAACCGAATGAGTTATAAACAAACAATTATGGAATAGAATATTTTCTAACATGGTCTTCAGATGCGTGAATATTAGCATTAACAATTAATTTAAGAAAATCAAATACAGAAAATAATAAATTGTAACACTGGGGTTTGGCTCTGCTGGATGTGGATCAACTCAGTCTGTGCTTGTACAGCATCTCCTCTGCTGACAAACGTAAGTGTAGAACCTGTAAATTATACAGAACAATACAAATTTTAAATTTGATCAGCTGTATCAGGCCTATTCAAACTGGCTCCCCGAGATTTCCTTTTATACATTGTAGGCTACTTGGTTAGTTGTTACTGAGAGATGTGCATGGATACATATCGCCCTGCAGAATGCCCAGCTATATGTATATATATTTGACATATTGACATTCAAAAAGGTGGCTGACTCGGCATATAAGACCATACCTTACAACAGAAGCAGCCAAACTCTTGATGCGTGCTATGATCATTTCCCACATACTGTTTTACAAGCTTGTCACAAGCAAGCATGACAACTGTGAAACCTATTGAGTCCCTTTACAAACAGACACCAAAAACACTTGTAGCTATCACCAGTCATATCATTCAAAGGTTTCAAACATTTTGCAGATGTTTGCCTTGTCCTTGAGGTTTTACATGGACTTACACCTCCCACACTCAGTCATAATGCGGAAAGATAGTAGCGGCAGGGTAACGAGGGCAGATACCAGAGGAGGCTGTGTTGTACAATACAGACGTAGCAAGCTTGGGCAAACAGTCTTCTCAGTCAGAGCCACCAACTACTGGAACAGTCTTCCTATTGAGTTAACAGAAAGCACTAATTACATAACCTTTAAACAAACTAAAGAGACAGCTTAAAGCAAACCAAAGCTGCAAGCATGAGTATTTGTAGTGGAAAAGAAGTTCAGACAGTTGATGAAGTCTAAACTACTGTTCCCCAACTCTATTCATATTCTATACCTGTTGGTATCTTTGAAGAACGCACTGGAATCAGACAGAGTTCGATGCAATAGAGTTTATTATTCAAGCAAAGAACACGACCCGCGCCATTCTCCGGAAAATGACTGACTTATTCTGTTTTTACATCGTCTTATATAGTGTGTCTGACACCGGATTTGCCTTTTTAAGCTCTTCCTCTGCACCCTTGGCTGGATTATGAGACAATGGGCCCCATGGGCACTTACAACGAAAACATATTTTTTATCTTCACAGCTGGAAGAAGAAGGCATTATGATAAACTGCATCAAAACATGTTAGCGGCACACTAGTTCTGGTTAAACAACAGGCCTTGTTTTGCCCCTTTTCATCGTAATTGAGAGTCTCTTTGCAGCTGTTTTGCGTCACGTTGTAGTAGTTTTGGTCTCTTTGTAGTCTCTTGTTTCCTCGTCTTTTTGAGTGACATTTTGTAGGTGCCAGGAGGGGCTCTGACACTTTGGGTCCCTGGGCTTGTGCCCAGTAGGCCTGTTCAGTAATCCAACCAACCATCTTCACCTGCAGGGGTGTTGGCTAAACCTTGTCCCGGATGAGCTTGAGATTTCTAACAACTTGTCTACTAAAAGGTTTTGGCTTGCAACTGATGTAAAGCAGTAGTAAATTATTCATTTTACATTAATAAAGCCGTTTGGTAAAACAGCAGTTAACTTGCAGTCAAAATATCTTCACTTTATTTATTCTATTGAAAAGCAGTATGTTCTCAGCAACACTAATAAACACAAATGTGTGTGTGTGTGTGTGTGTGTGTGTGTGTGTGTGTGTGTGTGTGTGTGTGTGTGTGTGTGTGTGTGTGTGTGTGTCAAGTTTGCCTTGTGTGTGTGGATGCCCTTGACTTATCTTGGCTGGTGTAGGACGATCTGTGTTGTCTATTACTCTTCAGGAACCATCTGTAGTGATAACAGATTTACTGGGGTTTTACACTTCTACAGTAAAATTCTAAAGATAAACCTTTGAACCTACTGCATGCTCAGCCAGCATGCTCTTTCAATGCCTCTGCCCCTCCAAGGTTTTTCCCCCCATTAGTTATATTCATTAGTCATTTCATCATCGTGGTTGTTGCGCCCTCCACATGCGGACATAATATTTCACTGAGGTTGATCAATGCTGATCTGGACATTCAAAAGTTCTCTCGCCATTCTTCGGGAATCATAACTTCATTGATGAAATGATTCCACCAGGCGCTCGTTCAATAACAGCTTGCCTCCTCTGCATGTAGGCTGTAGTAGCATTATAAAATGCAGAATTTAACTGCACAACAGCTGCTAGTATAGACAACAAAGCAAGTAACGCTTGAAATTCATTATCCATGTTGAGATGAATCACTGGTAACCCTGGCTGCTTTTTTTCTTCCGGGAACGGGTCACGTGATAGGGGTGTGACGAATCAGGGAAGGACACGTCATGACTGCCAAGAACCAATCAAGTAGTGAACGCGGGTGTGTGCGTCATCGTTTCTAAACTTATCCGTTTTCGACCGTCCACACGAATACGCAACCCCGGCGTTTTCAAACTTATCCGTCCTCTGGAGCATTTTCAAACTCCTCCGTTTTCGGTGCTCGAAAACGCCGGCGTAGTGTGGACGCTCAGTGTAAAAGTAGCAAAACATATGCCTTTTCAAATGGAAACTGAGCAGTGTGGACGTGGCCTTAGCTGTTCCTGAATGTTTAGATAGTCCTGATGGGCAGGTGGCACCTTGTGTGGTAGCCCCTGTCATCAGTGTGTGAATGGGTGAATAATGACATGTAGTGTTAAAGCGCTTTGAGTGGTCGGAAGACTAGAAAAGCACTATACAATTACAGTCCATTTGTCATTTACCATTCCCTCAAGCCACACCATTGTCATGGCCAAATATTAGAATTTGCCTGTTTTTTGCAGTAAACCTTCAACCTTTGAAATCCACAATCTGACAGATCCAATGTCGATGTCAGCCATCAGGATTTACTCAGCTTCTGATTTTCTTAAAGGCATGTTCACTAATGTTCATGTGCCCAAGGCAGTAGAATAATATATTAGACAGAGGTTTACATCTCCTCTTCAGACTACATAGCATCCACCTAAAAGCGTCTGATCCAACAGGGTGACGAGTATCATCAGGCTGAACAATTTGTCCCTTTATCCTGTGTGGCATGTTTGAGGAAAAGAGAGCATTGGGATCAGGTGTGGGGAGAGACACACCTGGAGCTGATCTCCTCGTCACGGACTGGAATATATGTGAAGCAGGCAAGCTGATCAAGGGAGAACATGCGGAGAGCTCCTCCCTAAAATCTCCAGGGTTGGAGAGAATTAAGACCAGTAAGTCAGCTAGCGGCCCGGCTGAAATAGTTTACGTTGTTTAGTTTTGTGATAGAGCTCTGGACTGAGCTAGGTTTTCTGTTGCTTTTGTGTTTCTTGAAGTGTGTCTAATTAAAGATCCTTAAATCTTCGGAACTGCCTTTGCCTCTGATTGCTGCGCTGACACTATTATGTGTCCGTACCCTCCTGTTACACCTTTTTTTTGCCAAGATTAACAATGTGCTTTGTGATGCTTTAGACGTCATGGTTGTCATCATTCATGAACCCTGAGGTCTGTCTTTGACCCCTTTTGCTGGTCCTGAAATCCACAAGCTGTAATTGGACAGGGTTCAATGTACGGACTGACGAACTGGAACATTGTAATTACACGATCCGCGTCTCTAGCTCTATAAACCGAGACCACAAATACTCCCCAACTACTGAGATCTGAGAATGCTGTAAAAGGAAGTCTACCAGCACAAAGACATGTACAGTGCGAGTTAACAGACCGACTTCCTGATGTAACTTTGGCCTATCTTACTCGCCCTGGTTGTTGTTCCCCGTGCATTCATCAATTATTACTCAAGTTTCAGGTGAACTCACTTCCAGTCTTAATTAAAGTGGTTTAGATAATCTGGCCTGATCGTCTAAAGACTTGTCTCCTGCCCTGCTTAACAATTTGTTGTCTTACCAAGTCATTTGGTGAGTTTAATGTGATAGAAAATTAGACCCAAATAGTAATTAAAACAGAATTATTGTTTGCGACATCGTGACCATTTTGGAAGATGGATCCCAACATCACGGAATGTGAAGCTTTAGATAATATCCAAGCATTGATACCGCCGCTAAGTAACAATTATGTCGATCACAGGCTTCATGGCTGTTTTAGTAAATGGAAAAGGTTATCATGGATAATACAAATTATCCACAAGTGTGATAAGGGCTGGATACAATATCGTGAATAGTAACACTCTTTCACTCACATTAGAAGCTGGTATTATCTATTGTGTATTAGCAAAGTGCTGCACAACCAGAAACACATATTGACAACACAGCTGAGTCACAGTTAATAATGTTTTATCTGGCTTCTCTGCAACCCTCTTAAATACTTTAATAATTTATTTAGCAAACAACTCTCGTCTCCTGTGAAAAGCCCAGTCTCAACAAATGTGGTAAATCGAGTTAGTTCAGACTCAGCACAGGACAAGAATGAGAAAACTGCTGATGCCGTTTAGGGCTTCCGCTAAGGAGACAGATTTTTTTAAAGGAAGTTTACTGAACTTAAGAAATAGCTGGTTTCTGGGTAAAAGTTATTGTGCAACAATCCAGCTGTTTGTTCATCATAAACCACAAAGAGGTCCCGCAACAGATAAGATCATGGCTAGTATTACAGGATTATATCCTAATAGGGTGATTCTACAAGTCATGATTTAGTTCTAGTACCATTGTTCAGTTGCTAATGTAGAGAGCGATGTGCCCAGCCTAGGAAAGTAAGGCCACCACTTCAAACAAAACATTTCAACAATAAGGTAATAGATGGTAGTTGCAAAAATCAGTTTCAATTTTATTTGTATCGTCCAATATCACTAATTTGCCTCAGAGGACTTTACAATCTGTACAGCTTACGACATCCCTCTGTCCTTGGACAATTGCATTGGAAAAGAAAAAAAACTGGCTCAGGTTTGCCTTGGACCAACCTCTAGATATGTTGCTATGTAGGCCTAGACCAGGGGTCGGCAACCTGCGGCTCTTTAGCTGCTCTGTTGCGGCTCCCTGAGGTTCCCAACTGGCGCACCGGATCCGGACTCAGGAACTAAAAACCGGTAGATAATTCGGAATTATACATATTGGGCACCGAGTTTAAATTTTAACCGGCGCCTCTTATTCAGCCGTTACGGCACTTGTTCGGCGGTGCAGGAAACACACCGACCAATGCATTGCAAATCGCATCACGTGATGCAGCTCAGCCAATCAAACAAGTTTCCTGACTCGAGCAGGTTTACACACACGGGGCTGAGACGAGGAAATAGAAAGAAGAGCAGGGAAATTGCGCTAATCGAAGAAGTTATCTCACATGACTCTCTCCAAAAATAGAAACGTGTTCAGAGAGAATATAATTTATTAGCAAAAATGAACAGAATCTTATATGTTAATTATTCCCACAGGCAGTTAAATCCTCTACCTCTATCAAGCGCTTTTCCCTGCAGGTGGCTGATCATGATTTTCAGACCCCCGCCCTCTGTAAACTATCAATGGATAAATCCAAATAATGAGAAGTCACGGAGGAAAATAGAGAGTTTGACTCTGCATGAACGTATTAATTTGCTTTCACTGCCAACGATGCTGGCTTACCTCTATGCTTCCAGAACAAGCACACAGCATGTGCAGAAAATGTCACGCTGGAGATGAGCGACAAAGAGCGATTCCTCAACTGCTGCAGCAAACTCTCCTCTTAAGAGTTTGATATTGTTATAACAGGTAAAATTGCAAAAAAATGTCAAGAATTGTCTTTATTCTTGTTGTAGATCTTCATAAATACAACAAACTATAGTGTTTGTATATATAATATAACTATATATACAACTTTATAAGCTGTGATATCAAATAGCTTTTGCGGCTCCAGACAAATTTTATTTGGTGGAAAATAGGACAAAATGGCTCTTTGGATAGTTAAGGTTGCCGACCCCTGGGCTAGACTGCTGGAGGACTTCCTATGATACACTGAGCTCCTCTCTCCTCTTCTCTCTCTGTATGAATTAATTTCCCAATAATGCACATTAATAGCTTTGCTTCATCCCAGTGTCTTCCCAGGTGATCAAGTGGGAGTAGCTACTTTCCTATAGGTTGCTAATTAGCATTCACTTCACATTTCCTATTTCCTTGGAGTACTCAACGTTCAATGTTCACGATTTCTCTTGAACGATGATCAATGTTCGTACTAAGGCATGTGCTTATAAATCAGTCGTTTTGTCTGTGAATATAGGAAATCCAGTAATGTATAGTTTCAAGACGTCGGTCAAATCTGCAGCAACAAGTATATCACAATCGCTTTCAATTACAGCGCTCCGCTGCATTTCAAAGATGAGCAGGTACAGTACAAGTATCCGGCGCATTTGTGGAGATGTGAGGATTTTCTGAGGCTATTCAAAGTTGTCCCTTGTCAGAGGAAGCAGGATTTTATATAACGCGCTACCCTGCTGCTGAGCCATTCTGGTTAAGTCAGACTGGGTCTATTGATGTCTGCAAGCTCCTGCAGGTCCACACTAGCACTGATGCAAAAATAATCTTTCAGACACACACAGTGGATTATGAGTTAATGAACTCAATTTGTATAACACTGGACGTCACACACACTTTAGGTGACCCATCGTCCTCCTCTCTTTCCGTACAAACACTGGTAATCAGATGCAGCCTTCATTAATCAGTTGTCTTCAGCTCAGTGTATTACTGGCAGAAGACCCGTCACAACAACAACACAACTAACTATTGTAACACAGGTCACTGCCAAATCATCCACAAGCCTTTAGGTCCTGTTCCATTGTGTCATTAAGCCAGCCATAAATCAATGCTATTATCCTGCCTGTGTTTATTCGCTGATATAAATCCATACTCATTTCTCTCTGCTGCTAGCAGCTCCGCCATTATTCACATAGTTACAGAGAAGATTGTGACTCGGTACCCATACTGTAAATTCAGTACAGTTTTAATGAGGTTAAAGCAACATTCAGATGAAATTTGAAATAAGCAGGTAAGAAACTGAAGCCTCTTCATTGATCTCTCCTTTGAAGTTCTCAAAATATTTTGATTGATATGAGAAAAACTACACCTTACAACATATAAACTAAGTAATTTAACAAGAAACCTTTTCCGAGTGAATGGTTGTTATTTGTAAAATCCTTAAGTTAATGTGATAATGCAGCAATACTATGTCTTGCTTTGTAAGCTGTATCAGAAGAGTTATTTATGTACATCTATTTTTGGTCTCTGTCAGGCGGGAAAAACCTTGCATGTCCATGTTACTTTTCAGGAAATAAAAAAAAGTTGGTATTGTATGTTTATATATGGCCAGATGTGTCATATTAATATTTTCCCAAAATCAAGCCCAAAAGGAGTTTGGAGGCGACAGTTTGGGGATCCAATAGAGTTATGATATTTAGTCACGAGGTGAAAGAAAATAAAAAGGACAAAATATGGAGATCCGAGGTGAGTGGTGTTGCACATCTGGACATTGAGGGGCTGTCTTTGATGACAAGCCTCAAGGCTGTGTGAAGGTCAGGGAAAGAGCCTCTGATGCCAGGCAGACCGTGGTGCTGGTTCCCATTTTTTAACAGGAAGACGAGTGTTCATCCATACTAACAGCTCTGTGAAAAATCTGTAAATTGTTTTTCTGTCTGTCGACAGATTTGGTCAACGCGGTAGTGTCACAACTGTGCAAGATGGAGTCATGAGGTCTTTAAAGTGTTTTTAATCAAACATGTGCAGAGCCACAACACCAAACTAAAATGCATATTGTTGCAACAGTTGGTTAAACATTAAAATTAATGAATGACTCAACTTTTTGCCAAACCATCTATACTAGATGTTACGGTATTTCAGAGAATAGGTGAAAATTGTGCTGCGACTTCCTCTGGAGACCGAACCAAAGGTTTAGGAAGAGCAAAGCAGATTCTATGCTGGTTGTAGAATAGTGGACCAGCAATTTAGTCTTGCAAGGACACACAAGGGGTAATGGGAGTGTGCACATCCAGTCTACTTGTGCTTTGTAGAGTTGGATATGCTCAAGACTGTGTCCTCAGGGTGTCTTGAAGGGATTGCTTCAGGAGAATGGGATGCTGGGGGGAGGCTGCCACAATAATAAACTCCTTGAATCTTGGTGAGATTATAAAGAGGACAATGTAGGAGGGAAATACTGTAGATCATTGATACAAGTGTTCACCATTAGGGACCCAAAAAGTGAGGATCCAGGACAATTGGGAAGTAGCTCTGGCTAGGACCACAGCTCCTTTGCTTTGAAAGGAGTTGGTTGAGGTGGTTTGGACATCCGGTTAAGCTGTTTCCTGGGTGTCTCCTTTGAGCAGAACGGAAAGAACACACCCATCCAGCCTGGAAAAACCTTGGAATCCCACAGGAGGAGCTGATCGCCGTGTCTGGGGAGAAGTTTGTTTGGACAACCTTACTTAGGCTGCGGTCAAATAGTCCTTTTTGCTTTGGAAGGTTCCGCCATGATAAGAGCTAGTCAACTCTCGGAGGCCCGTCTCCGAGAGTTCTACCAATGCTGAGACCAAACCTACGCCCTTGGTTTGTACCATATGGTTTATACACACATGTATACACATAGTTTGGTCCGCTCCCTATTGATATGAGGTATCTTAGAGCTCTGGGTGAGCACAGAGTATTTATTTCCTGATTCAACAACAGCAAGACGTCAGTGATAACAGGAGAAACATCTCAACGCTGATAGGCTATCGCGTTTGACGCAAATTTGCGTCAATCGCGCCGCGCCATCACAAAATTGCATCACTCCAGGGTCATCGTGTCTGTGCAGAGACTTGTATGTAATCTATACAAAACGCAACGCAACTAATAGAGTGGTCTCACTGACGTCACGATCTCCTTAGATACGAGGTCTGTCCGCCATGTTGGAGTACATACAGTACATACATTGCGGCGAGTAAACAAGGAAGTGCGGCAAAAGTACCATACTTTGAATCACTGAACAGCAGTTGAACATGGGTCAGTCTGTCCTAAGAGATAGGCGAACGCCGTTCTGAAGGGTGGGGCGATGGCCTACGTCGCCCCCGGCCGATCGAAAGGGAGTCTGGTTCAGATCCCCGAATCTGGAGTAGCGGAGATAGGCGCCGCGAGGCGCCCAGTGCGGCAACGCAAACGATCCCGGAGAAGCTTGCAGGAGCCCCGGGGAGAGTTCTCTTTTCTTTGTGAAGGGCAGGGCGCCCTGGAATGGGTTCGCCCCGAGAGAGGGGCCCGTACCCTGGAAAGCGTCGCGGTTCCGGCGGCGTCTCGTTGGCCCTTGAAAATCCGGGGGAGAAGGTTTAAATCTCGCGCCAGGCCGGACCCATATCCGCAGCAGGTCTCCAAGGTGAACAGCCTCTGGCATGTTAGATCAAGGCCGGTGCCGGTAAGGGAAGTCGGCAAATCAGATCCGTAACTTCGGGACAAGGATTGGCTCTAAGGGCTGGGTCGGTCGGGCTGGGGTGCGAAGCGTGGCTGGGCTCGAGCTGGGGGAGCAGTCACTCTGCCGCCCACCTCTCTGCGCCGCTGGAAGCACGGTGCGCAGCCCGACCCTCTGGGCCCTAGTCCTCAGCGCCTCACGGCGTCGCTGGGCGGGGGTTGTCAGGGGCGGTGATCGTAGTCGTGTCGGCGGCGTAACGGTGGAGGGGATCGGGTTAGGCGGTTGTTGCGGCGACTCTGGACGCGCTCCGGGCCCTTCTCGCGGATCTCCCCAGCTACGGTGCTCGTTGTGTGTACTCAAACATGGCCGACAGCAACAACTGTGACGTCACACGAGACCACTCTATTCGCTCCGCGTTTGGTGTGAACACAGCATTAGAAAAACACCCTGATCCATTTTGATGGCTGTAGTTTGTGTTGCTGCTCAATAGTACATTATACTGAGAGGACTGCTGTATTAATTGTTTTAGCAAGGTACCTCATCTTGATCATGCTTTTTTATTGTCTTGTTTCAGATCAATGAGTTCTGAATAACGACAGTTCATCTGGAGCGAACCTTTTTGTCGAAATTGGACAATTGCACTACCAAAGACAAAGGGAGGGGTTGCAGGAACTAAGACTCATGCTGGATTCACTCAGCCTGGTAAAGTTTAGAAATCATATATTAATATTGTCTCAAATTATGTTGGGCTCATACACTGAGAATATATACCCGATGACGCATTTGAACACATTAAATATTTTTGTTAGTTTCCCCCACTATTGTCCTTTTCTGAGAAAACATCAGACTCGAAGATGTAAAAATTAACATTAGTAAATTTGAGGTGTTCCCAGATAATCTTTTGGTAACACGAGCCCTGCTTGAAAGAAATTCCAATACATTCATCCTGATATCCTATAATGTCAATTCAGACAAGCAGTTCCTGAGACAGACCCACTAAATCCAGGCTCTTTTTCTTGCTGTTTCTATTTCTTGCACACAGGTCATGTTAGTGTGACCACAACCGGCAGAATAGAGCATCTCCTTGCTGACAGTGGGTTTCTTTTTTGCACATCATGAAACGACGAATTCAAATGAATTACTCTTTTCTCAACTTGTCCTTTTAGAGCACTGTTGCAGGCTTCTGTTGCCAATAACTAACATTTTACTTCTATTTGTATATGCAATTACATTCTCTGCAATAAATTCACTTCTGCCTGTTTTAACAGCAACATTTTGAGAGCAGAAGAGATGTCATCATCCGCTGATGGAGTTCCTTGGAGAGTCTGGAGATGAACTCATCAAAGACTACCAGGTGAATTCTGAAAATGTGGGGTTTTCTGATGATTTTTCAGACCACAATAAACGTCTGTTCTCCAACCTGAAAAATATCCCGTCTAGTGAAAATATTTCTAACCCATTGAACTTCAATTGTAAGAGGATTCTGAAAATACCTCAGTGACCTGAATGTACCCTAATATGAATGACATGAATTTCTTTTGTTATCTATTTCTCGGTCCAACCTACCGAGAAATAGATTAGAAAAGAAATTCACGACATAATAACCTTTTAGTCTTTATCGATGTAAAAGTAAATGTATCAATAGTTACCTAAACACTTACCTAGCATTCATCCAATGTCTTTCTATGAGTATCTTAATTATTTTGTATTATTGTATCTGTAGACGATTATTTGGCAACTTCAACCCAGTGAATTGCATAATCAGGAACTTTATATGAAATATGTGTTGTCTGTTGACCTTTGATCCACATTTCTTTTGACAGGATGTCACCAAAGATGCCACTGAAGATCCTTGTCATTCATAGAAATGCAACACAGGAAGGCTTCACCCCTGACAATGTGATCGTCAACGAAGAAAAAGAGGTTCTTGATGTAAAAGTGTGGCAAAGGCTTGCCTTCTGCTCATGGGCTTTATGTGTATCTAAGTGTTGTCAAGCAGTACCCGTCTTTTTTCAAATTAAAAGTTTGTTAAATGACTAAGCGTTTGTGTTCTTAAATTTCTTATTGGCAGCACTGATTTAGAAATGTTTTGTCTGGCAATGCCAACCAGATTTTATGTTGGTATTGGTTGTATGTCTGTCAGCAGTGACCTCTTTCACCAGTTAACAAGTAAAGCTGCTGTAGTTTAAAAGAAGCTGTTTCATGTTTTGTAGAAGCCTCATGTTAAGACAATTTTATTAAATAAAAGTAGCCCAGGTTAAAAAATTCAACAAATCCATATTTGAATAGTTGTGTAGAGTAGTAGTATATAAAAGATATATTGTGTAAATATTACTTAATATTTCTCAAAAGAAAAATGATTAAACTATTATTCATAGTTGAATAAACATGAAACACCTAATTGATTTTACAGGGGTTTTGTAATTAGATGCAAAGGTAGCCTGAGTAAAGATTACTATCAGAGGATCAGTACATTTTATGCCTAAGGAAGAAATTTGCAAGTAAAATGTATATATATATATATATATATATATATATATATATATATATATATATATATATATATATATTTAGAGATGTGGGTGTCTTCAAAACTGTGTTTGGAGGAGAAACTTTTCTTTCTTTTAAAATTTCTTGCAAAGCGTGTCAGCGTGTAAATATCCTCGGGGTAAGCAGCATCTGCATCACCTGTGGACAGTCAGCCCCCCCTAAGGGTCCATCTGTCTCCACTTCTCTAGTTACACTGCTGCTATAGAACACAGAATCATCTCTAACTACAGCCATATGTGTACCATTGATTCCTTCAACTCCTTTAAGCACTTTGGTGGGACAGAAGGAGCTTCAAGTGTCATCTGCTAATCAATGACAAATTGCCCTAATCTGACCTTAAGTGGCATCAATGACTTTTTATTACATGTAGTTAGCTTTAGCTGCTGTCAGCAAGCTGAGTAATGATGAGAAGATATTCAATAGTCACAGTGAAGCGCCAGATCCTATCCTGTTTGCCAGCATATCTGATTTTCTGGTAGCGTACTTTATCTTAAACCAATTAATTGTGAGATATTCTTCATTACAAGCAGCTAATTACCTTGCTTAAGCACCCATTGCTCTCTCCCTCTTTTAAATCCACAGCTGTTTACATGTTGTTTAGTTCTGTTAAAGTTAGCTACCGTACTTTAATCTAGCAGTTAGCGAAGGCTTTCCTCTCTACCTCTCCTGCTCCATTGTACTTGGTTAAACTATGCCTCTGTCTCCTTTAGTGATAATGCTACATGTAATAAGTGTAATTTATGTGCTAGGTTGGAGGTTGACTTAGTGACTTAGTCTCTACAGGCGAGCGCCAGCATGAGCACTGCTCCTCTAAGACCCGTTTGAGAGGAGAACTTTGGCGGAGAAACTGCGGGTGAAAGAGCCGATATCAGATCAACCTGACCTCACAATCAGACAGCAGACTAGCGGGAAAGGGAAGCAGTACATGCGAAGCTTCACTACTAGCTGTACACCAGACAGGTTTGGCTAGCTGGATGATGTCATGCTAATAACTTATTTAGCTTTTTAAAACAACGGGGACAGATCCAGCATGGACAGTTACGGGAGTGAGGGACATGAAGCACCTGTCTGAGAAATGGATATATTGTTATAAATAAATGGTTATATATATGTATATGGTTATATATGTATGTATATATATATATATATATATATATATATATATATATATATATATATATATATATATATAACCATAGTTATATATATGTATATACACATAGTTTGGTCCGGTCTCTGTTGATATGAGGTATCGTAGAGCTCTGGGTGAACACAGACGGCTACAGGATTTATTTGTCCTCCATTGTTGTTTGTGATTCAGCACGGGCTGAAGCTACGGCACTGATGACGGGGGGAGCAACTCAACGCTGATAGGCTAGCGCGCCACAGCGTCACGCGATTATGCCGCAGAAGTTGAAAAATTTCAACTCGCGCGTTGGCGATTTTGCGGCGTCCAACGCGTCCACCGCGTCCACCGCGTCCACCGCACTGCAATAACGCGTCCAACGCGCCGCAGAATCGCAGAATCGCAAAATCGCGGCGCGCCAGTCTCATCGCGTCTGTGCATAGACTTTGTATGTAATCTCGACACGCGTCAAAAAATCAACGCGACCGGTGTGAACGCACCTTAACTCAACTTCTTTGACCAGTGGTGGGCCGTCAGGGTCTTCTCTGCTGGCCTAAACAGAATCACAAAGTTATAGCTATTTTACAATTTACACATTTTTCATAAATACACATGTATTATAATTGATTTATTTTCTCATTGCACAGCTACTGTGTTCCTCTGCTGCTCTGCTTCCAGCCTGCAGCTCTGCTTCCAGCACAGCTTGTTTTAAGTAGAGCTTTTATCCAATCAGATTTCACCGGTGTCTCTAGGTAAGAAGAGAGGCCCGAGGCCTTCAGACTCACAAGCGAATGCCTTTGCAGTTGAAGTAAATGGGGACGATATTTTTGATTGTCAGTCTTCAACCAATCAGATCTATATTTTGACATGTTGGGCGTATTCTTTGACGAGCCAAAGCCTTCTAGCTGGCCTACAAGTATGTCAGCATTAACATGCAGCTTAGTATTAACGTGCAGTGGGCGAGCACGTGACTATTGTGAAACGAAACTTAAGGTAGCCAGCAGAGCTTAGTTGGAGAAGTGAGAGTTCAAATTGAAAGATATGGAAGAAATTACATTTTCAGCATTTTGCTTGGTGGAGATTATTTTCCTTTTTACCTAGCTTTGTTTTTTGTGGGATTAAACTCTGTCAACAAAGAAAGGAGGATGAAGTTTGTCTTTAAGTGAACAGCATTTGGGAAGTAAACTGCTTGTTTTTTTACATCTAATATCTGAATGGCCCTCGAGTGTGTAGCAGAATGAGTGTTCCGCTGCAGGTCTGCTGGATTGATTTATCATGCTTTGTTGTCATATGAATATATGTGACTGGTTCTTGTGAGTTTGTTGTTGTCATTGATATTGATTTTGACTAAATGCATTGTCCGTTAATTACGAAGCATACAGTCATGCGCGGAGTTATTGTCCGGACAATTGAATCAGTTTGGGCTGTTTTCTTTTACAAAGCAAGGATTATGGTCTGGAGAGATGGGGATTGTGTGGCGATTGCTTTAGCCCTGTTTGAATCAGTAGGGAACAGCTACCTAAACGCTGCGGGGAGAGTTCGTAGCTTGTGTGCTGCTGTTGTTTTCCTGCTAAGCTAGTTTAGCATAGCCTCCCAGAACACACGTGCGGTGCCTCAGCTGCATTTTGTTTTGGGTTTTTTTGTTCCGGGTTCAGAGGTCATACAGTCCGTTGTCTCCTACGTGAGCGCAGTCCACCGAAAACATTATATTTCCCACAATTTAAGCTTCTACATTTTCCAAATTAACTAGTATTATTCAAACGTATTGTTTGGTTCGTAAGCATCGTACCTGACGGTTTAATACGAATATGTGTATTGTTACACCCCTAGAAACAAATAACCGTAGCTAGCTGTGGCGTCATAATGAGGTTATTAGGAGGTTGTTCAACTGTAGTAGGAACAGCACTGAAGGCCCAGGTATAAAATGCACGGCCCGCCACTGACTTTGACATATACCAGTCTGTGATGATCAATACACGTGACGCTGATCGTTAACTATAGTCAGAATTGATGATGACTAGTTCTTGTGAGTTTGTTCTTGTCATTGTGTTAATTACATTGATTTTGACTATATGCATTGTCCGTTAATGATGCAGCATCCCGTCATGCGCGTAATCCAGTGGCGGGCCGTGCATTTTATACCTGGGCCTTCACTGCTGTCCTGCAGTTGAACCACCTAACCTCATTATGACACCACAGCTACGGTTATTATTTGTTTCGTGTAAAAATGAAGCTCAACACCTATAAATACACTAACTGCAGAGTGCAGATAACGTTACATGAAAACGCGCGGGATGCTGCGTCATTAACGGACAATGCATTAAGAAAACTGCGGAGCTAAAACACACATTCCACCGCACACTGAAGCACGGGCCATTCAAATATTATTCACATCAGACAAATGAACACAGTAGCAACGCTACGATCACTCCCTCCAAAAAATATATAAATTGTCTAATTAACCAAAAATGTCACGACCCCCCTGCAGTACCTCCGCGGACCCCCTGTTGAAAACCTCTGGTCTACACCGTTAACCATCACATACTATTACAGAGACTGGAACATTTAATTGGCTTTAAATGGAACCGCACTGAGCTGGTTTAAGTTCTATTTATCAGCTCGATCCCAGTTTGTATATGTAAACGGAGAATCCTCTTTGCACACCAAAGTTAGTCACAGAGTTCCACATGGTTCTGTGCGTGGACCAATTATATTCACCATATCTGCTTCAGTTAGGCAATATTATCAGAAATCACTCAAACTTTCACTGTTATGCAGATGATACTCAATTATATCCATCGATCAAGCCAGACGAAATCAACCTGGCAGGACTGCTATTTTTCACCTACGTTACATTGTAAAAGTCAGGCACATCCTGTCTCAAAACGATGCATAAAAATAAGTTAATGAGTTCATTTTTTATTTCTTGATAAGATTCATGCAATTCGTTATCAGGCTGCTCTTATAAGTCTCGTAAGACTCCAGTTGATCTAGAATTATGCAACACGTGAACGGGCACAAATACTGACAAAAACGAATGAAAGATCATATTACTCGCATATTTGCTTCTCTGCACTGGTTCTCTGTAAAATCATGAATCAAATTTAAACTCCTTCTCCTGACCTACAAAGCCCTAACTGGTCAGGCACCTTCATATCTTAAAGAGCTTATAGTACCATATTATCCCACTGGCGAGAGCACTGCTCTCCCATGACGCACGGCTACTTGTGGTTCCTAGAGTCTCAAAAAGTAGAACAGAGCCAGAGGCTTTCGCTACTAAGCTTCTGTCCTGTGGAACCAGCTTCCAGTTTCAGTCCGGGGGGCAGACACCCTCACCACATTTAAGAGTATAGGCATAAGACTTTCCTCTTTGATTAAATTCAAAGTTAGGGCTGGCTCCGGTTTCCCTTAGACCAGCCCCTAGATGTGTTGCTATAGGCCTAGAATGCTGGAGGATACACTGAGCTCCTTTTCTCCTCTTCCTCTCCATCTGTATATACTTATGTCCCATTACTGCACATTACTAACTTGGCTTCTTCCCCGGAGTCTCTGTCCTTTTTCGCCTCAGAGGTTTCTATGGATCGTGGATGTTAAACAAACAAGGGATGGACCCAAATGCAGACGGACTCGTGGAGCAGAAGGATATTAACAGTCATTTTAATAAAGAATAGTCCAAAATGAGTCCAAAAATGAGTACTGAAAAAAACAGGCAAAAAGACATGTGAAATAGGATCAGGTGAATCAGAAAACAGCAGAGGGATACATACAGAAAGCATAGCCGATGAACCGACGACCAGCAGACAAAAGACAGGACTATAAATACACAAAAACTAATCAGACAACAAGATACAGGTGGGCAGACATTAGGCTGAAAGCTGATATGTGGAAGAAACACAAGGGAACCGAGCAAGGCTAACGAGACAAACGCAGGAAGTCAAACCACCACAGGACATAAGAGACAGGGAACTTTGTAGTCTTGACCACTCAAAGCCATCAGGACCAACATTCATACACCACAAAGCACAGCCACGGGAGCAATTTGGGGTTAAATGTCTTGCCCAAGGACACATG
The DNA here is from genome assembly GCA_028022725.1 of Lycodopsis pacificus. Lineage (NCBI taxonomy): Eukaryota > Metazoa > Chordata > Actinopteri > Perciformes > Zoarcidae > Lycodopsis > Lycodopsis pacificus. Next base: position 6,218,164 of record CM051700.1, read on the forward strand.
GACTAGTGGACGACCGGCCCTGCCACTGAGCCACAGTTCGTTGATACTATACTTTTTATTCTGGATTTTATTCTGCAAAGTAACAAGTGAGGAAATTTTAAGTCTTAATTTAATACAGATGCCTCTATATGACCTACATAAGTAGCCAAGACCATTAGTAAGAAGATAGGGTATTTTTATGTTTTTGTTAATGCTGGTCATCGATGCCATTGATAAAAAAGCTTTGTTTTCTGGGATAATTTGGTCAGGGAGTCCAGTTAGTGACTCCATGGTAACAGTGGGGCATTAATCATAATAGTAAGTGTATTCATTATTATTAAATCAGTCATGGGTCAATTAGTTTGATAGATATTATTTTAAACATGGGACAATATGTAGAGTGGTGCAAAACTACTGTTTCTCTCATCATGTGACTTTGTCTTCAGCTGAGGAAAAACTTTATAACTGATCAACCTACAGCTTTTAGTCTGTGTTAGGGAGCAACAAACCTGTTTTAAATGTGCGCTGGTAATCGAGTCAGACCTTCAGCCCAGAGAGCAGTATAAATGGGCGTCAAAAGATTAATTATATCACTGTCCACTTACTTTCCATCCCCCTCACCCATGCACACACAGCCCACCAATCCTGTCTGTCAGTCAAGGCCACTGAGCATGCTCCCTAGATGTGACTGTTTATGCTTTGACATCCGTAGCAGAAAGCCTCGTTGTAACACGCTCAAGACTGAGACCGAGTACAAAAACATTTGCCCCATGCATGTGCATTCCCTCACACACACACACAGACACAAAACCAGGCAGAGTGTGACACAATGACAGGGAAATCGAATCCTTCAGTGGAAACTGGTGGGGATCTGGGGATTAGCAGGGAATTCTATTCACTCTTTTGGAAGCGCTGCTTGTTGAAAAGTCAAACAATGGGAATGTAGACTTCAAACCAGACCATCCACACCACTGAGATCCAGTATGATTGTTGCGACCTTCTCCGTCCGACCACACACCAGTAATTGTTTGTGGAAGTGTGTGTAAGAGTGAGTGACTGTGATATTAACTGACATTGTGCTGTGTGTTATTATGAAACTCTGCTGTGACCTTAATCCAACGCCGCTGAAGGCACTTTGAAGCTTTGAGACCACTGTATGACTGAGTCTCTTCTCTCTCTTAAGGTCTCTCTCTTCTCTCACAGTCCATCTGTTGCCCACTTTTCAATGGATAGTTTTAAGGCCTGCTCAACATTTCAGAGGATTTAAACAGCCCAATTGTAAATACAAAGCTGGATTGAGACACTGAGAATGAGCGAGAAAGAAGGTGAGGAAGAGCGAGAAACATTGAAAGAGTTGTGTATACGAAAGAAAGACAGAGCGAAAAAAAAATCCACATAATGCCTGAATGTTATAATACAAAGCCACTACAGCTCCCCTGAGTATTAAAATGATACAAAAATGAAACAAGTGGATAAACCGCTTAAAATAAAGGGGAAAAGCTTTAAACCCTTAAATGATTTACCCGAATGGAGAAAACAAGTGGAGCGGCGGGATCATCAGCCATTCTGCAGATTAAAGTCTCTCCAGGTGGGATTACATTTTGAAGCGCCTTGTTGTATGAAAGGTTTCCCGCCTGTACTGTCATGTCAGAGGACTTTACCAATTCCACATGACTACTTTGTCTTTCTTGTTATAATCTCCAGATTTACATACTGTCGATATACTTTTGTGCAATTTTGTTCTGAGGCAATTTTTTCTTGGTTTGGATTAGGCCCCTCAATTCAAAGTGAAATAAAAAGCACCTGTAGCACAGACATATGGCCAAGCGAGGTGGCATTTTTGGTGAGCTATATCTTTATCCAAGAGCGTGGTCTTTAACCTATTTATGACGAGGGTCCCCTAATAAGGGGACCCTAGACACCTGGTCATTTGTGTCATATTTGGACCAGTGAACACATATTAATTAATAATGATGTCGCATACCACGTGAAACGTCAGAAACCTGGGATAAAATCGTTTAAAAGACATTTGAACATACTTAGCATAACTACAATACCATATTCATATTTCGCCAGGAGTGTACACACTCGGGACATTTCCGGACTTAGCAATCATAGCTTGATGCTAACAAACAAAGCGAGATAGCAGAAAGCACGCCACGAACACAACGGTTACGGTCATAACCGTAACATTTCTCTCCGTCATACTATCGCTGAGATATGAGCCAACAGACACCAGCAACACAAATCACATTATCGCTTTATGATCATAAATATGATTCACTTTTGACGTTTTGAAGCAGAAAAATTGAATATCCCCGCATTTTTTCTCCGGAAAAGGTTCAATGGACTTCCTGTCTAGCAACAGAGACACACCTTTCCTTCGGAGGGGGTCATTTCACCCCACAGGGGAAGGCGTAACCTGCTCTCTCCCCCAGAGCCTGCAAGTCACTATTTTCGGAGACTTGATGATTTTGACTGGCTAACAGTGCTGTCACTTATTTTCAAGTGATTAGCTTAATTATATTGGAGCTAACGAATACAGAGAGGTATGTACCATGGAGGTCGGCCAATGGGAGCGAGAGTTATTGTTCGGCGTAAGTATAAAACCGAGGAGCACGCTGCCAGCTGCTTTACGCACAGCTGATTACAGCTGGAGCTTGGTTTCGGCTGCCTTTTTTAGTATCGTTTGAGTTACTTTTCACCGTTCGTTCATTTTTAGGATTACCGGTAATTAGTAAGATGTCGAAACAGAAGACTTACAAATATAATATAAAATAATATAATATAAAAAAATATATATATATATATTTTTTTAGTAAGATGTCGAAACAGAAGACTTACAAATATAATATAAAATAATATAATATAAAAAAATATATATATATAAGATATATATAAGATCTAAAAAAAAAAATATATATATATATTCTTTTCCAAAAAATGCCAGAAATTGCTGCATTTGGATGTATTTAACACCATTAGTAATTTATAAGTGAAATATGTAGTTTAGTACATGAGGAAATTCAAATGGCACACATGGTGCCCAAATGCACATTTTGGAAATCTCGCCTAAACTTTCTGTACTCACACTTCTCTCATTTTGTCTGCTTCACTTTATCAAGATAAAACTTTGCAGAGAGACTGTTCACATATATGTGCTATGATTTGGGAGATGTTTTAGGCTGGGGGCTGCATCATTTCAATGAAATAATAACAATGAAGGGGCTTTTTTTTCAGGCGAACCTGAAACTTTTCAATTTGAGCTGTGTGCCATGTTCATTTACTCTTAACCAGTAACTTATACACTGATATTTACACATCTGAACAAATCTCACAAGTGTTCCTTTATTACAACACACCAATTATTCAAATAGACCTTGTGCTTGCAAAGATGCACTCTTTTGAGTATGGCTATGCAATTTTCGAGCAGAGGCCTAAAAATAGGGCTAGGTCATAAAAGGTTAAGTTATTGCACGTTTCATGTCGGATTTTGTAATGCTTTCCCTCAAAACACTTTCCTCACACTCAAATAGCTGCTTGTGCTTGGATTTGCTGTATTTCTGCTCAATAATGTTTATTTCCCTGGAAATAAAAAAAGTGTGGGTGTCTTATGAGTGGGGTGTATACTTTAAATGTCAAGATACAGACAAAAAGTGAAACCATGTGATCGTCGTGAACAAATTGGCTCAAAAGTAGGTCAAGTTAACCAACAACGGAGGAATTATGAAGCAAACTTTAAGATCATGGTGAAAAAAATCAGTCATCTAACAACCACCAAGCAGCCAAGAAATAGACAGTTAAAGAATAGCAGACAGACACACGGAGCAGGAGGATATTTAACAGTGATTTAATAAAGAAACTGTCAAAAACAAAACTGACGAGGCAAGTGAGTCCATACGTGTGTAACTGAAAATCCAAGAAAGAAAGAAACGGGCAAAACACGAAACAGGATCAGGTAAATCAGACAACTACACAAGGAATACAAACTGTCCACCAGCAGACAAAAGACAGGACTATAAATACACAAGAAACTAATCCGACAACAAGACACATGGGGCTGACATGAGGACAGGCTGAAAGCTGATAGGTGGAAGAAACACAAGGGATAAAGCAAGGCTGACGAGACAAAGACAACACCTAGGGCCGGTATTTCAAAATGATCCCACAGGATTACATCGGTCCGATTGGAATAAACTCTGATCTGATAATTGGGTATGTCAAAGCAGATCCAAAGAATCCTGAAGATCTGGATTCATTTTTGGTGATCCAAACATACCTTTAATCTGGACCAAATGCTGCATTTAGGTATTCCATTTAGGTACAGAGATCTGAATCAATATGATGCCATGACTCAGGATAATTTGGATCCCACCTCAGAGGTACATTAATGTAGATTAACAACTAGCCTAGGCCTCACAAATATTACCCAAGATGTTCATTACATCTTAAATTAATTAGTAATCAGTTGAATGTGCCTTTCAAATGTGAAAGGATTTGTTATTTTTTAGTCAGCTAGTTTTAGTGTAGCTGGATAATTGTTAATCACTGCAAAGATATGGTTAGGCTACACTTATTCCTTAAAACTTCTGTAAATACATGTTTAATGAATACAGGAAACACATTTCCAAAGTCTAGTTTCACTTTAATATTTATAGCTACATAATTTGCACCAAAAAAATCCAACATGTGTTTTTATTTGTGGTTTACACAGCAGGCCAGCAGAGACAACAGGAATGATTGGCTAGCATTTGAAAGTTTGTGCGACTCTATAAGGTTATGCCTCCTCAGACCATCATGATGTTCCAGCAGCATATCGTCGCCACGGCGTCTCAAGACTCTTTCACCTTTGTCACGTGTGCTTATTGAGAGCCTGCTCTCATCTGTGAAGAGAACGTGGTGCCAATGGGGCAAATGCCAATGGAGCTGCATCATGACAGTTTGGTCAGAAATTAAATTCAATTAATTTTTGTGTAGCCCAAAATCAGAAATATGCACATGAGTGGAGCTGGAGGTAGTTTTGTAAGGCTCTGGTAGTACTCTTCCTGCTCCTCTTCATACTCAGGGGCAGATACCGGTGCTGCTGCCGGGTCGTTGCTCTTCTACGGCCCTGTCCAGCTCTCCCATCATGGCCGTCATGGCCCATCTCCTGGTATCTCCTCCACGCTCTTGAGAGTGTGCTGGGAGACAAACCGTCTCGCGACAGCTCGTATGGATGTGCAATCCTGGAGGAGCTGGACTACCCGTGCAACCTGAATGGACTGCACGTACCGCCTCATGCTACCAGTAGTAACAGGGGCACTAGAAAAATGCAAAACTATAGAAAATGTAAAGTATTCATACATGTATGTTGGAGTAAACATTGACAAAAACATGATAAAGACTGAAATTTGATAATAACTCCCAAAACCTGCTCTCAGAACCCCGAGCTAACAAGGTGGTTGGACTCTCAATTTGCCATGTGCCTTGATAGACTCGTATAAGACACAACAACGAGGCACAATCTTGACACTCAAACAGATTTATGAACTCTAAAGACCCTCGTAAAGGCTGAGTTCAAGGTTTTATGACCTCACCTTTCCTGTTTTACGAGCATCTACATTCCTGAGGAGAAGAATACAGAGACGCATCCAATTGTGAACAAAAGACTTTAAAGAAACTGAGTTTTGATAATAAAATAACATGCACCTTCATTGATATGCAATGCTGAGTTAACATACGTTTATTAATAGGAAGAGTGCTTTGACATGTGGGTGTTGGACCTTCTGTTGACATCTCTCCAATACTATGATTCCTTGAGATATAATCCACATCTCTGATGAAGTTATTTTTTATATTTCGGTCAATTTCAATTTATATAGCTTAAATATTCATGCTAATAAATAGGCCTATCCTTTTATATTAATCTTATATCTTTGTATAGATCCTACCATATTTTCACATGCATCTTTAATGTCCCTAAAGGTCTTAAACAGAAATTGAATGGACACTAATGTACCTCAGCATAACAAATTTACTTGATATGTAAACCATTTCCAAATGTAATCTTTTAACTGTTAATGTTTTGATTGCATTTGTTCTAATCTTTGCTATGTTGTCAGGATCCAGGATCCCTGTCGGACCCGTTGTGTTTCCCCTGATCTCCTCTCCTCATGTGTCCTGTCATTCCCCTGTTTGTTATTGTATGCCATGTGCTCTGTGTTTGTCCTCTGTCTCCAGACACCTCCCACACCCTTGATCGTGCACAGCTGAGGACACTCCAGCCGATCACCTCCTGCAGCCTGACACACCAGACTCAGGGCCCGCTAATGAGTTCCCTGTCACGATATAAACTCTGGTCCTGCAGTCTGGGGTTGTCAGGTCGTACTGTCTCTCACCCGCTTCAACCCCGTGGCATCCTCTGCCCTCCTGGGGTTCTACGGATTACACGCCGCCGCTCCGCCCTCCGTGGCGTTCAACGGACTACACACGCCGTTCAAGCGGCCAGCTCTCTGGTGTCGAGCCACGGGACTCACACCGCCGGTTTGCCTACTCTGGTGTCGGACCACGGGCTCCACACCTTCACGCACCTTCAGAACAAGACCTCCAGCTCTCCGGTGTCGAGCCACGGGCCTCACACCGCCGCTTTGCCTACTCTGGTGTCGGACCACGGGCTCCACGCACCTTCTAAATAAAACCTGTTTCCAGTAACTTCTGTCTCCTGTGGTCTTGCGTTTGGGTCCTACGTGTTAACTCCCTTGACATATGTAGTCATACGCAATTCATCTTATGTTACCGACTCACTAAATATAGTGTGCCTTTATACATTAATTGTGCAAATTTGAATAATATTTATAATATCTATAGTTCCATCATAATGACCAACTCTGTTAACATTCCTTTAGTTTCATGCCATAAATCTTAGATTACCTTTCTCTCAACCAAAGAACAGTCAGCCAGACTGTCTCTCCCTAAAAGAGGGAGGGTTGTTCTCCCTCTCCCTAGCTTGTCTCTCACCCAGGACTCAGTTTTGTGCTGACATGTTGAGTTTTATCTTATCCATTCGTTTATTACGCATATAGATACACACATATCTACATAGGTCTGTCTGTGTCATGATAACAAGGTCTATCTATGTTTCATTTATTCTAAGTTTAATTGATCAGGTTTCATTCAGTGATTTCTATCAATCTGTTTGGTACCGTTTAGCAGCAGAGATAGCCCAGCTTTCAAATATGGAAGAATTAATAGACTATGTAACTTTACGAGTATAAATTTGGTAAAATAAGGTTAAATGAAAGAATCAAGATAGCTGTTAGGATGGGAGAGGTTTGCTCATTGCGCCAAACACTGCACCCCTTTTCTCAAGAAGGCCAGGGAAGTGGGGGGAGCGGGCAGTTCTGTCCGTCTCCAGCATAGATTGTATATAAGAAGTGGAGGTAGTCATCGTGACGTCACCCATTGGTTTGTGAATCACTGTATAGCCCCACCCTAAAGCATACTCCGCTTTATGGTTTGACTCTAAATGGACCATAATTTACTAAATGAACCTCATGCTGTATTGAAGAAGACTTGAAACTAGAGATTGAGACCATAAACTCATGTTTACAATGTTTACTGAGGTAACAAATCAAGAGAGAAGTAGAGTCATTTTCTCATGGACGTCCATACAATCTGACTTTTTGCAACCAACCCTGCTTGTCAGTTGAGACAATGCTAGTTAAAGACACTTCCGCATTGGCTTCAGAACTGGAGGTTGCTGACTGGTCTGCAGACTCAAAAGCCCACTGCGAGCCAAAACATCTCCACAGGCTGCCAATACATCCAGCCAACCTGAGAAGCAAGAACCTTAAGGAGCCTTTTTTTCACTCCAGTTCTAATATTTTACAACTGTAATTAATATTATTGAATCCTGCAGGCCAGACCTCTCCCTTGTTCTGGCCTTGTGTCTGACTCGTCGACTACGGTCATCCTGTGCCATCAAATGTACCCTGCAGTCCCAACCTCTGCAGGGTACAGAGCAGATACCTCTGGAGAACAACTCCACCAAATTTCATGCTTGTATCATAATTTGCACGATTATTCTCCTATCTGCCCCACTATAAAGGAGTATCCTTGACATCTCCTTTGTCTCTGTCAGTGCCAGTAGAGCGGTCCAAAGTGCTGTGTTACTTGAATCAGGGCTTTATCTTAGTACCCTGACTCTGTTTTTGCTTTAACATCTCAATATTATGCATGCTGCTGTCCCTGCCTCACCACTGTAACACAGAAATTGACACACTCTGTAACACTTGAGTGACAACTGGAAAAGGTCAGTGATGTTGTAACACAGTGATGGCAGCGCTTTCAGGTATCAAATGCCATTCACAGTAAAAATGTCTCAAAAAGGCTGAATTGTGTCACCCAGTTTGTGTCTTTGATGAGGCGGCAAAGATCAACCTTCAGCTTCTGCAGCTCAAGGCGAAGAACAAACAACATGTATGATTCATGTGAACTGCACAGCCCACACTTCCCCACTTTTTTGTATGAAATTAATATTTTAAATTTTAAGGAAACTTAAGATTCTTTATTCTCTTCATTTACTTAGTTATTACAGTTCCAACCTTTATAATACTTCCATGTAATATTAACAGAATTATGCTAAGTCTCTGTTAATGAGTAATCACCAAATTCATTTCAGCCATGAAACGACTGATTTTTTGCTCCCTGTTTATGCACATAAAACAATGTTGGACACAAAACATCTTGCTTCACACCAAATTGTTGGGAAAACCAGCCAGTTGTGTATTAATGTAACTGAACATGGGCAACAGGTGCTTGATTAAGAGACTCAATGACAAAATAAAACTTTGTTAACATCAGAATCTGAAAACATATATTGAAGAGGTTTCCTGTTAATCCAGTCAAATGCCTTTTGGAAATCAATGAAACAAACAAATGTTGACACATTTTCCTTAATATTTGCACGTAAAATGGAAGTGATTCCATATATATGATCAATACCTGCTTTGGCTATTCTAAATCCATTTTGCTCATCCACAAGCAAACCTGTCCTGTCGAGGTGGTTTACAAGCCTGCCATGTAAATGTGAAGAATACAATCTATACACACAGCTAATAAAACGTATACTCCGATTACAGAGAGGCAGCTTGGGATCATTTTTTGATAATAACAGACTTCTGCCACTGTGTAGGAATAATGCCGCTGTCAAAACAATACTGAAACAACTAATACAATACTTTGCTTTTTACAGTTTGCATTTATCTATTAAAATTTGCATTCAGAAACATATTACGAATATTTGTTCTTGCATCTTAGAAATTATTTTTCCAGCATTTATTCTGCAAATCTTGGTTCCAGTAAGGTTTGTAACATTTACATTTTCTAAAGCCTTTCTGGCTATTACATATTCTCTTGACACATGTATTCAATGCTGTATAGACACAACCAGTCAATGTATCATACCAAGCATCCAGATCCCTTTGGCTGTTTTTAAAACATCCCAACTGCTCAATAAAGTCCAGCAATATGATTTTACATTGGTTAGAGGACAAAAATGAATCAGGGAGTTGCCTTTGTAATGCAGGTTTTCTGGTGTATGGTAAATGTAAATCATCTTTCACACACACAGCAAGCAGCTGGATGGACTCCAACATTAAATATAATCCTTGACTCTGAATCAGGAGAGTTATGAGCTGGCATGTGTTTAAGTAAAAGAAAACACTCATAATTCATGGCCCTGATGTTTTAACATCTGCCATCCTTTACTTTCGTTTCCCTCTGCATTTTGCACACCTACATGTCACTAAAAAAATCTGTTTACAAAACATGCATTTGTACAGACATCAATGTTGTTTTATTCCTTTTTTATTTACATAAATCCTTCGTATTAAAACCTGAGCACAGCTTTGAACAAAGCGAACATACATTTGACATACCACGCGCCTCGTCGGAGAACGGAGAATCCAAAAAGAGTTCCAAACTGAGTAAATGGCAAAACATTTTAGCCGACTTTGATAATGCCACACGATATTTCAGAACGAGAGTCCTCCAACCAAGACATAACAACAAAGTTTTATAAAACATGGACCCATGATGTTGTCTAGCAATATAATTCAATGTCTAAAATAACAATCAGAAACTCTCAGTGGCAAATACAAGCACCTTTAGTGGGCGTACATTGGCTACGAGGAGATGTCCCAACTTGGGACATCAAGTGACTGCATTGCAGCCTGTTTAGCGGCTGACATCTGCAGCGTTCGTCCCTCAATACTGGACCAATTTAAAAGATTGTTGTCCCCATTCGTCACTTAAACACTTAAAAGAACTACGGTGGCCTTCAGATAGAGGTAGGTGTCCTTAGGATTTTATTACTACCAGGAGCTACTCTTATCAATACTCTGTTCTTTAAGTAACTGTTTTTAAAAACACATAAAGAACTTTAAAAACACATAAATGATCTTGTTTAAATTTAAAAAAGAGCTGTTAGCCGAGCGAGCGTGCTGTGCTTGTGTAAACAGTAGTAAAAGAGTTTCTCTTTCGTTTACATGTTCATGCTTGTTGAACAGACATATTGATGAAGTGTTGGCTTTTTACTCGCGAATATTTTATTGCACTAACAGTTAGATAGATAGATACTTTATTCTTCCCCAGGGGGAAAATTACTTGTGTAGTTGTAGTAGACTGCAAAGTATTCTCTTTAGGTAGTTATGGATTCAGACCTCAACCTGAACAGCCATATCAAGACAATTACAAAATCAGCCTACTATCACCTGAAGAATATATCAAGGATTAGAGGACTTATGTCTCAACAGGATTTGGAAAAACTTGTCCACGCATTTATCTTCAGCAGACTGGACTACTGTAACGGTGTGTTTACAGGTCTCTGTAAAAAGTCCGTCAGAAAGCTGCAGCTGATTCAGAACGCTGCAGGTCGAGTCCTCACTAAGACCAGGAGGGTGGATCACATCACCCCAGTTCTGATGTCTTTGCACTAGCTTCCTGTCCAACAAAGAATTGACTTTAAAATCCTGTTGTTGGTTTACAAAGCACTGAATGGTTTAGGGCCAAAATACATCTCTGATCTGCTGCTACCTTATGAACCATCCCGACCCCTCAGGTCGTCTGGGACCGGCCTACTTTCTGTTCCCAGAGTCAGAACTAAACATGGAGAAGCAGCGTCCAGTTTTTCTGCTCCACACATCTGGAACAAAGTCCCAGAAAGCTGCAGGTCTGCTGAGACCCTCAGCTCCTTTAAATCAAGATTGAAGACTTTTCTGTTTGCTGCTGCCTTTAATTGAACCACATTCAATTAATATATTAATCTATTTCCTGCATTTCTGCATTTTACTATGAAACTGTCTTACACTGTGTTTTTTTTAATGTTTTAATGAATGTTCTTAATTGTTTTTAAATCTCCTTTTCTTTTGTCTGATGCTGCTCACACACCGGGCGCGTTTTTTGATTGACGCGCGTCGAGATTACATACAAAGTCTATGCACAGACGCGATGAGACTGGCGCGCCGCGATTTTTAATCTCATCGCGTCTGTGCATAGACTTTGTATGTAATCTCGACGCGCGTCAATCAAAAAACGCGCCCGGTGTGTGAGCAGCATTATGTTTTGATGCTTTTAATGGTTTTATGTGAAGCACTTTGAATTACCTTGTTGTTGAAATGTGCTATACAAATAAACTTGCCTTGCCTTGCCTTGCCTTAGGTAATGTAACAACACCAAAGTCTCTTTCTAGAGCAGGGGTATTCAATTCAAATTCCAAAAGGTCCAGATTGAGAAAATCTCCTCGTGCAAAGGTCTGGAACATTACAATAATACCTATCTTGCGTTATTTAGTGCCATAAAAGTATATGTTCAAGAAGCCAAGTAGTAGTATCAACGTCTCTGTGTCAACAACTGTCAAATCAAATAAAGAAAGTACAGTTCAATTATTAATGTCAGCTTTCACATTTAACTGGATGGATTATAAATAATACATAGAAATATATAAATAAATGTTCTCTCATTTCAAGTAAAATAAGGGCTCCATCTAAAAATAAAATACACCAAAAAAACTTAATAACGGCCACGATATCTGAACATATGAGACAGAGTGGTTTTGTAGCGCAGGAAGAATGAACTCCAACTCACTAACTTCTCTCTCTCTCTCTCGCTCTCTCGCCCCGTCTCTTTCCTGCCTGTGTGTAAATCTCACTTGACTCACGATGCATTTTGGAATTTATTATACACGAATGACAACATAGTGAGGAATATTATATTCCATTTCTGCCAATTAATCCCCATAAATATTACACACTGTTTTTAACTTACTTAACTCAAGTTACGTAACAAACAATACAAACACCCAAACTGTGATCTTCTCCAACCGAACCAAGTAGCTTTGTTTCAATTCACAACATGAACCACTTTAAACTGGGACCACAAATGTGCAGGTATGTGCAGTTTGTCTCGTCTGCAGCATTAGAATGGTAACGAATATAACTGCTATTTAATGGGCTGATAACATCTGAGAAGAGTGCTTGTGCATAAATAGATGATGGTGGGCATCTAAAACACGGTGTTGAATTAAAGCAGACTATGTCATTCAAATTAATAAATAAAAGTTCTGTTTGGAACCTTGTTATGGATTTTATTGGAGAGGAATATGCCGAAATCATACGAAGAGGTTTTGCAGCTGTGGGATCCAAGTGACTCAGTGAAGGAAGAAAGGCCACAATATTTAATATTATGGAATTGTTACGACAGGTATAATGAGGATGGCGACATATGACTGTGCTGTTTTTTCAGAATTCTTTATTTTTATTTTTATAAAATTTTCCTTTTGAAAGTTTCCTTTTTTAATTTGCATTGTTGTCAATGAGTACGACTGTCTCTATGGTTGGCTGCAATGTTGATTGTAATTCTTGTGGAGGGCATTATCTGGCATGTCAAGTGTGTGGGCTGAAAAGTGGATGTGTGTAGGAGGGAGGTTTTTCAACTTAAGGTTCCGGGGGACGCCCGGGGAGCTCGGTTCACAGTGTTTGTTGGTATCGAGTTGTTATTGCAGGCTTAGTATGGAGGATGATGATCGATGTATTTTTTGTGTGTCTGGGTGGTTTGTGTGGTTGGCAGGCATGTTGTGTGCTGTTCTGTTTGTGGGTGGCATGCCGCGTGTAACCGGTGTAAAATAAAAAGATTGAAAGAATAAATAAAAGTATCAACCAGATTTGAATGGGTTTAATCACATACTGTCATTTTTAAATTCCCTCCAAATTACCAAAGATCCCTACTGCTCATTTACAAACTGGCTTTTCATCCCCTAGAACCTTGCTAAGAATATAAAACAGTACACTTCAACATAATGAGTCTGATAGAACATGATAAAACAGAGAGGTAGTCATAAAGGTCTGGGGATGTCCTTATAAGAGCCAGGCCACAGGAAGAGAGATATGTAAGCAACATGTAGTGGGGCGACTGCAGACAGAATCATAATATGTTAAATAGTGTGGGATGGTACATTTCTTCATTCATGTAGGTTTCTGTGCAACCCTGTCTCAAAAATAATGACGTTCTCATAAAACTCAACTACATTACAAGGGAAATTGATTTAGAGAGAAAAAGTGTAACAAAACTACTTGGTTAGGTTTAGTCATGTTTGGTTTGACTATGGGACTCAAACAGTGGTATTGTTGACAAGTCGACACAGACCTCCCTACACGGACCTCCATGGAAGTTATCAGTGGAGTATTTAACATCAATACATAACATAAAGAGATGGTTTATTTTTCTCCCAAGAATTGGTGGGGATCAAAACAGAGCTATGGACCAAGGAAAGTTAATAGTGTGCTTAAAAACATGGGATTAAGTTCACCACATCAACCTAAAAGGTGATAATATGTCAGTGTTGTGTTTCCACTCGCGCCATGTGGCAGAAACACGCTTGGTTAGGGTTAGAAGAGCCTTGTGCGCCTTCGTTGCAAGCTTCATCCTGACATTGCCATTGAATCATCAAGTAAGCAGTTGTGGGGCTTACAACAATAAAGAAGTGGCTCTGATATTGTCCTTCATCTGTTTTTGTTATTTTAATCACTTAAAGAGGAATTCCAGGTAGTCAGATGTCATATTAAATGACATATGTAGAGGTCTGTAATTACTGATATTGTGCATTGAGTGTTGACTTTTTTTTTTCCTTTCTGCACATTTCTTTCCCATTCTGACTTATTGAATACATTTCTCCTGAAGATGTCAGGGAAACGCCAGCGCTGCCCACTGACATCACCTCCCGGTATCCAGTACTGTCTTGTACTCCAGTGTCTGGGCTCCTCAAACATTTAGAGGTTACAAGGCTATTTATTGTCATTGTACAGCAGCGTTGTGCAACGCAATGCAGGTTGTTGTCCCATTTTGTTACATAATGAAGAACACAAAATAACTCTTCTCTCTGTGGAGGTGGAAGACGAGTGAAGTAGTCTCGAGGTTTGGCGGCTGATACGTCTGTATCTCTTTCCAGACGGCAGCAGGGTGAACAGGTTGTGGCTGGGTGGGTTTTGTCTGTTAATATTCATTAGGTCTTCACAAGGCTAGTCTTCTCATCAATATCACCGATGGTCAGTAGATGGTACCAATGATGTTCTGTTTTTTATCCCCCGCTGTAGAACCCTCCTGTCCTGGACCCTGAACATCCCACGCCAGTTTGTAATATTTCCAGTCAGGATGCTTTCTATTGCTCCTCTGTAAAAATTAACAAGAACTTGGCACAGGAATTTTACCTTCTTACGTTTCCTTAAGAAATACAGCCGTTTATCACCAGGATGGAGATGTGTGAGGACCACGTCAGGTTGTTTGTGATGCTGATTCCCAGGAGATTAAAGCTGCTCCACCTCAGCTCCATTGATGTAGACAGGGTGTCTGTCGGTTTCATGGGGGAGATTGTGTTGAAGGCTGAGCTGAAATCAACAAACAACATTCTGATGTAGGTGTTGTTATTTTCCAGGTGAGTGATGGCTGAGTGGAGAGCAGTGGAGACGGCATCCTCTGTGGATCTGTTGGCTCTGAGGGACCAGGCTGGCTGGATGTTGTTTTTAATGTGCTGGAGAAGCAGTTCCTCAAAGCACTTCATCAGAATGGAGCTGAGTGTCACAGGGCGATCGCCATTTAGACTGGACACTGCAGACGTTTCAGGTACAGGGATGATGGTGATCTTGAAGCAGGTCGGAACTCTCTCCTGTGACAGTGATGTGTTGAGAATGCCAGTGATTACATCACGTGTTCCTATGTCACCGATCTCTCCCCAGTTGTTTGTTTGCTCTCTCTCCTCTTCCCCTCCTCCTCTGGCGACACTGCCTGCTGCTTTCCCTGTCCTGTGGGAATATATTCAATCAATAGTGATAACACACAACCCAGGACCGCATCCTCACCATATGTTCAGCTGGCTCTGTTGCTGCAGAGGTTGTTTTGGAGCACACAAAAAATGTGTATGATTGAGTGTCACTGGTATGTCCTATTATTGCTGGAAAAAACTTAAATTTGTCTGGTTAAATCTCAATGAATATATTTATTAAAGTATATCTGAGTCATATGCTGTGTCCTTGTTGCATACAGCATGCTATATATATATATATAGTAAGAAAGTCCTTAACTAACTACAAAAAACATTTTGTACCACCACTAACAGGGAACTGGTACACACCTGGTACCAAATTAAAACATAGGATGTGGGACTTTCATCAAACTTTGATACTGGGAATCACATTCAAATCTGAAACCTTCATCAACCTTCACTCACTACTCCATGATGACAAAGTGAAAATGGTATTTCAGAATTTTTTGCAAATGTATTACAAAAAAAAACAACCTTAAATATCAAATTCACAGCCTCTGAAATTCACACCCAAGACAAGTTCTGTCTTGTCTCTGGTTCAAGCAGTCGGACAGCTAAAGTGCTCATGTAATCAGGATACGGTGAAATGTAGAGCAGTATCGTAATACTCGATCTACCACTTGGGAGGATAGATCCTCATGTCCATGAGGTCATCAATAATCCCAAAAATATCTCCTTACCAAACACTCACATCTCCAACGTTGCTTTCTCCGTTTAGGTATCATCTTTATCCGACAGCATTTTTTGGCACTTAGGAAAATTCTTTTTTTAAACGCTTACCCCTCCCTGTCTCGTTTGGAGCTGCCAGTGTGTAAAGTTGCTCAGTTTAAAGAAAGCAACTGAACAAAAGGTGTAAAAGAGTGTCGGAGCTGGTGAAAAAGTGTCACCGTCAACTTAAATAAGTGCTCGTCAGGTATTTGTGTTTTTTTTGGGGCCATTGTGCAACGATCAAATTGTCATTTTGCTGATACACACAAAAAGGAAAGTAGGATCAGTGGAATAAGCCTCTTTTGATTATTGTTTTTGTTCATTTCAGTAGATAGCATGCAGCCAACATCACTTGTCAACCACAAAAGTCGTTTCAAAATAAATAGCAGAATTCTGTGCTTCAAGGCCATGTAGGTAATAGTCCACTGTGTGTGCATTCAAGTGCTGCCAGTCCAAGTCCAAAATAACCTTTTCATCAACCTGCTCCTTCCACTCAAAGCTTCTACGCTTTTTTTCTTCCTGTCTTTCTCTCTTATTTCATCCCATCTCTCTTCCCTTTGTGCCGATGTCCCAGCACTCTGAGCCCTCTGGTTGAGAGCACTCTGGTGGAAAACAAAACATACCGCAGCCTTTCCTGAGCCTCCGCTTCAACAATCCATGTTTTATTCTGTATACATGCAATAGCACAATTCAGCTTGAGCTACAAAGAGTTCCTCATCCTCTCCCTCTCTCCTTTTCTCTCTTTCTATTCATTGTTTTGTTGATAAAGAAGAATATTTGCCCACCTCAGCAGTTTAGCCTCACCAGTACTATCTGCCTGTTTATTTAAATGTATTATTCACGTTTCTTTCATTAAAGAAAGCATGTGCAGTATATGCATATGCATAAAGATGTAAAATATCTTATAATTATCTGATAAATAATAATAATAGTAAGAGACAATAACAACAATAATTAAAAAAAACGTGTTTTTTGCAGCCTTAAAAAATGCAATAAAGAGCACTGAGGATAACAATCATGATGATAGTATTAATAAATGAGAATAATAATGATTATGTTTGTGTATGGGTTGACTGTACTGGGTGGAGGGTGGCTACGTGTTCGTGTGTTTGTGTTCGGTGTGTACTCGTTCTACTTGTGGTCGGACACACAATTGATTCAACTTTTTAGTG
The DNA here is from genome assembly GCA_028022725.1 of Lycodopsis pacificus. Classification (NCBI taxonomy): domain Eukaryota; kingdom Metazoa; phylum Chordata; class Actinopteri; order Perciformes; family Zoarcidae; genus Lycodopsis; species Lycodopsis pacificus. The sequence goes on from CM051700.1 coordinate 6,235,375, forward strand.
TGTTTGTGCGTATGCATGTGGAGTGTTTACCGTGATTGGTGGAGAAGCACAAAAAGCATTCTACATTACATTTGATCAAGGAAAGCACAACGTTAGAATCATGTCGCGTTTTTAAGGGAGGCGGGAAGTTTTTTCATTGAAATTGAATCCAAAAGATGATGCACGTTTAAATTGATCATTGATATATCTCCTAGTAGGCAGAGTGTCCCTACCCGATATAGCTTTGTCTGATTGGGATATACTGATTGAAGTACTTGTTGTTAATTAAATCTAAAGTTGAGGAGGAAAGATTTAGATCAATGGCTTTCATGTTCAGTTAGGTTTATATGAAAGATTTGAGTTGTTGTTCCCAATGCTATACTTTTGGACTTGGCGGTAGACTGAGACCAAGGCGTAATTATGGAAGACATCTTTGACATGTGCAATGCCCTCTTGTTTCAAATGGAAGTGTAGTGTGATGTTGCAAGAATGGGTTGGTGATTTCATAAAATGTCCACCAGGCTGCCAGGCTCTGTTCATGTTTAGGAACAAGAGTGGTGTTTGATGGACTGACACAGAAATGGTAGCTCTGAATCTGGGTTTCTGAGCCTTTTGGTAGGGTTGCCAGTTTGATCCTCAGTGTCTTGTTTTTCCAATACTATTTGGTGATGATGGAACTGAATGGTTTAAACCAGGTGACGGTGGGATGAACTGGAGTCAGGGCTTCCAGTCAGCTGTTCAGCATACTTGACCCAAATCACTAGCCAAGCCTATTACCCATACTACCACCACTTTGACTCTTCAGTCTTACACAGTCAGTCAAAGGGCCTACACATTTAAAAGTACACACATAGGACCTTGTTCTTTCATCTGGTACTTGTTTGGATACCTAGGTAACAGATAACTATGGATCAGATCACCAAACTATCACTTTCAATTTGATAATTGTTAAACCTCAGCAAGTGGACTGTAATGTAGTTTTTAATTCAAACTGTGGCACTTGCTTTTTCTTTCATGCATCCAGTCTTCAGGCTTGTACCACAGCTACCACTGATATTACTAACTCTGGAATAACATCTGCAGCCCCACTCTGGATTCTATTACTCCTTTTGAACTTAAACGTAAACTAAATGTATTTTTAAGGCCCAATGAGCACAACTGCAGCCTAAAACGACGTCTGTGTTGTAGAACAGAGCGAAGGTGGCGATCTGATAAACAACTGTCATGTCCTGATGTCTCCATTTGTTAAATGCACAAAATAAAATGTGTGGCTGCGGAGGGTTTGAAGCTGTTGGTACCTTTGACCTTTGAGTATTCGAGTAATGGAAACTATTTAATATTGTAACTAAATACTTCTGATGAGTTTTTGTTCATCATTTGTTGGTTTTGGTCTTTTTATGGTATTGGTTGAAAATCATAAAAAAGTAGAATATTGCCATTCCAATCTCAGTACTCTCGGGTCATGAGGTGCTGGTTTTCCAACTGTAGAATAAGATTCAGATGTGTTGCTTTTTCTTTTTTCATAATAATAACGTGCATTGATCTGAAACTCAACACTTTAAAACAACCGAGGTTAACCTGTTCTCTGGCCCTCTGTCCAGGGTCTGACCCAGAGGCCAAGGACACCTGACCTTTAAATGAAACCTTGATCAGACTCCATGGAATCAACGCTAGACTCCGACCTGCTCCCTCTTCTGTCTCGTATTCTTTTCTTGAAGCTTCTTGAGTGTTGCTCTGTTCTCTGCTTTGGTCTGCATCAGGCCCGTGTTTTTGTCACAGATTCTTCCCACCCTCTTTAGCCTCCCACACATTGCTAGTTCCCGCTGAACTTCCACTCCTACGTCGGGTTGGTTAGCTCAAAGGAGCCACAGATGAAGGGAATCAGCGCTGGGATCCTACCTGCCTTATATATTCATTAAAAGGTTCACTATCGGTTTCCTGATGTTTCCAGAAATAGACATGCTGACAATCAGCTTTTATTGTATTTTGCAATAGACATAAATCAAAATCACAAGTGGTTTTACAAAGGAGAAATATTAGGTGAACATATCTAGCCTTTGTATGAAGTTGAACTTGCTGTGCTGAGGTTTCTGCAGTCATGGACATCTCTCCACCAGCGTTTGCTGGAGTGACAGCTCTGCTTGCTGTCACTCCACATCTCCCAGCAGCCATCTGAAATGAAACGCTTGCTTTGTCTTTTCATTACTGCTTGTATGAATGCAGTTAGTCTGCCTTTTAAAATGTCTTTTAATTCAATGTGATGGAGCATTTCTTCTCTCAGATACTTTCCTCCCACATCTACACCTAAGAAGACCAGAATACACTGAATACTGAGGTTGAAATCTGTGCTTTGCCGCATGTTATGAAGTTCTGCTGATGCCTGTTGTCAGTAAAAGGCTTACACACTGCTAAGAAAGGAAAGGCATGTGTCATACATAAGTGCCTTTTCTTGATCTTCATGTTGACAGCATCCTTTCAGAGTGACAACGTGTGAATCACATAAACAGAGGGCAGCAAACCAGAATTTGGACTTTGTGCAGCTTCAGTACCGTTGACAAGATCAGTCGGCTGCATTCTTCCTTCTGTTTTGTAAGACAGGCAGATTCTAGTATTTGCTTCTATCACAGCAGTGTTTGTTCACTTGAGGAGAACTGCACAAAACGATGTTGAAGGCTATCACTATCATGTATTCAGGTAGAAAGGGAATTTGGAATGACGTCCTTGGACCAAAAATAAGAAGATAAAAAAACACTTTAAATTCCGCAGCATCTTCAAAATGTAATCAAAATAGAGACGTAGTCTTTTAAATGACATTACATCAGACATTATTTCATAGAGAGCCAGCATTATCCCTTAGATGCAGTTGTTTGGTAAGATACATTTATGGTGGAGACATTTCGATGTGTTTCCTCTCGTTTGAAGTGTATTTCTTCCATGACAGCAAAAGCATTCAAAAGCACCTGAAGCTGGCATTGCCAAAGGCAGGAATAGGATTTTTCAGTTGCAGTTTGTAACCACAACATTGAAATGTTGCCTCTCCTCCCTGGCTCAACAACACTAGCAAGCAGTCAGTCTTGCAAGCTATTGGGCATAGTATTTGTGTCCAGACAGAGAATTTAACGGAGCTTACTGAGCATCCGACTAAGACGACACAGATTACAGTGTCAGCAACGGCAGAAGGGCCCCAGGCGGGAAGAGGCAGAGGAGTGACATCTGGACACAGACGCAGAGGAAGAGCGAGAGGCAGGGAAACACCCAGAAACATCATCAACCCAGCAACATGAAAAGAAAAGAAGACGGAAGGCACTTCGAGTGAGTCATAAGTGATGATTGAGAGGGCTTATTTTGTACGAGTCTATACCAGCGGTGGGCAATTATTTTTCCCAAGGGGCCACATGAGAAACAGGGACGTTGTGGAGGGCCGGACCAATAGACTGAAGTCAATCCTGCTCAATATTATTCCACCTCTTTATAAAAAGCAGTATGTTGTTTGGTTTTGATGAGCTGTGAGTGGTAAGAGTAAATATTATGATCAGTGGTGGAATATAACTAAGTGTATTTGCTTAAGTACTGTACTTATGTACAAATTCAAGTGTTTCCATTTTATTCAACTTTGTACTTCCACTCTACTTTTTACTTCACTACATCTGTCTGGCAGCTTTAGTTACTAGTTACTTTATTATTTTTCAAACCCTTCTTTAATTAAAAGCAACTGGACGTCAATGGGATATTAGGAACAGGTGTTTCTTCCGCATGCCGAGCTTACGCCGGAGCTGGGACACATCATGTTGTCTACCTGAGATGTGTTGACTGATGCAGAGCGGACTCTGAGGCTTTGCTAGCTAAGCTGCTAAAGCAACACGCTCAGAAGATGTTGGTGCCTTGCCTTTGGATCGACCTACGTATGTGAACAAACATTCTCCGTGATGAAGTTTAACAAATCCAGATCCAGATCCACCTCACACATTCAACCTGACTTCAGTGCACTCATGCAAGACCAACACAGACTAGAGTTATCGCACTGAACTGAAAAACAGAAAAGGAGGTCTTTGAATTACAAACAATAGTAATAAAATACAATGTTAAACAGGTCATGTTTAGCCATGTGAAAAAAAGATAGATGTTGTTTTTCCTTAGAGCACAGTCAAAGTGCATCACTCTTGAACACAGTATATTAACTGTGCTAAACTGTACTCTGGAGGAAGGTGGGCAGACGATGAGCCTCAGACATGTTTTGAGGTCACAAGATATGTACAAAACGTAAGACATTTAATGAGGAGGTCAAATGGGCTGAAGGCAGTGTGACTTTTGTGTGGGTTTTAGTAATTATTATAATGACAAAAGTAAAAGTAATAGCTTCTCCTTTCACAATAGAAAAGTTCCAAATTTCCCTTCGTATTGACATGTTGGCGCTCCCTATCCATTCAAAAACAGGATGTCAGACAGTATATGTGTGTGTCTGTGTGTGTGTGTGTCCCCAGCCAGGGAATTGCAACCACCGTGTGTAAGGGGCCTTTGTCCATTGGACTGCAGTACACCGTTTGAAGAAGTGGCCCCATGGCCCCAGTGGAGACCTCTCTCCGAACACATTCTTCTCACACAGTAGCACATTATTATGTGGATGTTGCATCGCTACTACGGTCCAACAGTGTTGCCACTTTTAACATATTCTGACGGGTTGACAACTTTTGATCGCTGCCACAGGAGACAAAAGTTGGGACTCGTGGGGCCTCAGTGCAGCAAGCGACGGCCATGATTACGTCATTTCCTACGCGCGTCTCGTGCTGGCTTCCCTACGCATATTTAAGGGTGTTGAGCTTTGTGAGCCACCCACTTTGAGCTTCACAAAAAGCATAATTGCCTATATTTTACACAGTCCATGGTTGAACTAGGAGATGAAGAGATTATATATGGATACTTTCTTTGTAGCCTGAAATACAGCAGCAATGTACTTTAACTCTGTTATCAATGCAACTTACAAACCATAAGTGCTCAGAGAGGGAATCCCTCAACCAAGGGAGCACAGTCGTCTCTGTGTTATATTTTAGGGTCAGTTCACCAACATTTCAAGAATCTGTTTCTTTCCCCTCCACTCTATTGCCATATAGATCGTTTTTCATTTATTAGTCCCAGTTTTTAGAGACCTGTCTCACTACTAAGGAGGGGAATGTAATTTTGTTCGGCAACATCTCTTTTCAGACACAAAGTCCCCGTTACTATAGATAATCCATAGGCATTAATGTGAATTCATTTTTCAACGGGACTATTCTTCGGTAGAAAGTGGTCACAATTTAATATGCCCTTTGAGGTGAGGCAGTTCAAGTGGTAACAATTTCAGAGATTTCCTTCTCACAAACAAAGCACTTGTTCTCCGTGCCCAGCTGACTCAAGCTGAAAGTGAACAGCCTAAAACAAGACATTCAAATGACTAAAGCTGTCTAACATCCATCTGTTCAACACTGGTTGAATATGAACTGATAATGAATGGTTGGTTGTGTTTAAAGTGGAGAGGAAATGCTTCATCATCACCACATGAAAGCAGAATCAGATAGCGAGGTCAGCGGGGTCAGCGTGAAGCTGCCTCAGGTTTCCCTTTCACTGCAGACAGATGGACGGCCTTCAGGCTGAGCATGTGTGCTGACAATGCACTCAATGCTTCCTTCCTCTTGCAGCCTCTTGCTCTGCCTGTCTGTGTGCACACACACACACACACACACACACACACAGCCATGTTTTCATGAATATTTGGGACATTACATTGACTTACATTCATTTCCTGGAGACTTACGCAAACCCTAACCATAACTGTTACCAGACTAATCCTGAACCAAAACTTACCCTAACCTTACAACCAGTCTTCGCTCTAAAATCTAACGATATACATAATGGGGACGTACAATTGTTCTCATTTTGTCCCCCCTAAAAAGGCGAGTCCCCACAATATTACTGTGTAATCAGTTTTACGTCCCCACAAGATGGGTAACACACACACACACTTCTCACAGTCAGGGAGATTGACAGATAACATACTACCAGGCATTGGATGCCAACCTGTCAAACATCTCAAAGCAGTTATCATGTCTAGTGGACTCTATTGTGTGTGTGTGTGCGTGTGCGTGTGTGAACAGATAGCTAAAGGAGTACTTTGGATTTGGATTTATGTATTCATTGCTCCTTGTTTTCTTTAAATGAACAGACATACTTAATTTCTCATACTTAACAGGTGAGAAATGAATTCAGTGGTAGAGATATGTGGAAACTGTTAATGCAACAAGTTTGAGTATGAGTTGTCAGTTTACTGTGTTGTGACCTTCTGGGGAAAAATGGAATGAAATCAAGTTGCCATTATTTCCATAGCACTATGTAGTGCTAACATGCAGCCAGGCTTGCTACATCTGGACAATATGGCTTATACATCGTATCTCCATATTTGTAGGCTACACCACGATATACAACTCAATAGTTTTATATTTATATTTCAAAAACTGTTTGATTTCCCCCTTTGGTGCATCTGATTATACATAATAATTATATTAAACTAGTCTGACCTTAGATGGAACACAGTGGGTACATCCCGAGTCTTTTATTTGACATTTCCTCGCTCCGCACTTGAACCAGAAGTTGATCTGCTCGGCCATCTTGAAGGCCGTCTTAAAGGTCTTATTTCTGCCCTTAGAGGCGAGGAGGGATCACTGAGGAGTCATGAGCGAGGAAACACAAGAGCAGTCTTCACAGAAGTCTTTTAATTGTCGACACGCCCCCTGATTGTTATTGATTGGACGCTGCAGCCGATCGGATATTTCTCAATATCACTGACATTTCATACCGAACAACAAAAGGAGCACAAACAACTTTCTTTATTACTTAATTTTTACATCTTTACAACATAATTTATGGATACAATTAAAGTCAGAGAGAGCAGCAGAGTCTGTCCGTCTGTCAGCTGGAAGCACTTTTTACATCATTTCCATTCAGTCACGTGAAGGCCTAAAGCTCTGATTGCAGACCCGTTGCCCTGACCTCTGTGGTTATGAAGTCTTTGAGCAAATACTCACCTCAAAAAACATTTCTGACCCACTCCTGTAACCTCTGCCATTCACAGGAGTGGTTCAGAAATGGTTCACAGAAATATTCACAACATAGCCCTCCATTTTATCCGACCATCACTTGGACTACTCAGCCAGCTCTGCCTTAAATACCATCATCCTGGCTTTGCTGCAGGAGAAGCTCTCACAGCTGCACATGGCCGACTCCGCCTACCGGTGGAACACTGACTTCCTGTCTGACAGGAAGCAGCACAAAAATGCATTGCCCATGAATAATAGGTTAGTAAACAAACAAACAACATTTACCCGATTTAACGTGAATTCTGTTATATATTTCGCCCACTTCCGATGTTCTATCCTAATACAGAGACAGATTGTTAGGTGAACAGATACAGGTAATGATATCTCTGTACACCTACATTTTAAGTTCATTATAAAACAGTGGGGCATATTGCCTCAAGCGTGGTCAGACAAAAACGCATTGTCACTGTAGCTTCAGCTCTGCTGTGAGAGACATGTCATTCAAGAAGTAGGTGGGCGGAGCTAAGAGGTTTTGCTGGTCTCAGGGTTTTGTCTTTTTAATACTGTAATGTTCCACTTACAGAGTCGGAGACAGGGTCCTTTCAATAGGTTTATTCGTCACAACCGTCACTCTTATCTCCGAGTCTCTAGCGAACATTCATCGAACTCTACAGTGTGTTACAACAACAACAACCCCACTACTTCCGGTTCCGGTCTAACCCCGCACCCACTAGCTCCCGACACAGAACCGGCAAACCCACTTTACAGGATCGCTACACTACCCTCCCACTACAAAGTTCCTTGCCCCCAAGGAACAACCCGAGCAACGTAAACAATGTACATAAACACTCCCAACACAATGCAGACGGGAAAACATGAGTACATTTTCTTTTGTGTTGTTTTTTTTTTTTTTTTTTTTTCTGGAAATCAGGGTGGACTACCGTCACTTCCAGTGAGACCAGGGCGTATTCTTGCCCTCTCTGGAACCTAAAGTCTCACTCTTCACTATCAGCCATCCTAGATGGAACAACAAAGTCTCTGAACCGTCCCGGAGGCCTTCTCTGTCTTTGCGGCCTGGCCTCTCGGGGGGTTGTGTCCACTGGGCCCGGGGGAGAGAAGGAGAGCGACTCCGACGGGCAGCTTCCGCCCTGAGCCAGGGAGTGGCCAGGAGGAATAGGCTGCGGAGGAGGTCCACACGCCCCAGATGCCAGTGGAGAAGAGACCCCTCTGTAAGGGGCGAGCCTGTCTCGATGGAGCACCACTCTCCTTCCCTTAGGAGGTAGCTGTACCCTGTAGACGACCTCGCCCACCCTCTCCAATACTCTGCAGGGGCCAGCCCATTGACTGTCGAGCTTTGGACACCGGCCCTTCTTTCGCTGGGGGTTGTAGACCCAGACCAGGTCTCCAGCCTCGAAGTGCTTTCCTTTTTCCCTCACGTCGTAGTTGCGTTTTTGCCTCACGCCAGCATTCAGCTGCTGTTTCCGGGCAAAAACGTGGGCTGACTCGAGGCGGTCCTGTAGCCTCCGGGCATACTCCGGACCTGGGGCAGTGTCTGGGGACTCAGGTGGCCGTCCAAAAGCCATTTCCGCGGGGGTGCGGAGCTCTCTCCCCAGCATGAGGAGAGCGGGTGTACAGGATGATGACTCTTGCACCGCAGATCGACACGCCATGAGCACCAAGGGCAAATGCCTGTCCCAGTCCCGCTGGTGCTGCGAAGTGAGGATGGCAAGCTGCTGGCCCATGGTGCGATGGAATCTTTCCACCAACCCATCACTCTGGGGCCGCAGGGGAGAGGTGCGAGTCTTGTGCATGCCCAATCTTTCGCACATGGCCGCAAACACCCGAGACTCGAAGTTCCTCCCTTGGTCGCTATGTATGGTCTCCGGTAATCCGAACCGGCTGAACATACCCCCCACCAGGGCCTCCACGACTGTCTCTGCCTCTTGGTCTGGGAGGGCGTACGCCTCTGGCCATTTTGTGAAATAGTCTATGGCGGTGAGGACGTAGCGGTTTCCTCCGTCTGAGAGAGGCAGCGGACCCACCACATCCACAGCCACCCGTTCCATCGGTGCCCCCACTGGAAACTGCTGCAGTGGAGCGTGGGAGCGACCTGGGGGGCCCTTTCTTGCCATACAGGGGTCACAGCGCCGGCAAAAGTCCTCCACGTCCCTCCGGCACTGTCCCCAGTAGAAGCCTTGACGGAGGCGACGGAGTGTTTTAGAAACACCAAAATGCCCAGACCCTGCAGCTCCATGCATGGCTTCCAACACCACCTCACGTAGGTCCTTGGGGACCACCATCTGCCACCTTGCCTCCCCTGTTGCTGGCTCCTTCCACGCCCGCTGCAGCACGCCTTGACTCAGGCGCAGCGATCCAAACTGAGACCAAAGCCCTTTGGTTGCTTTGGAGGACCCTGCCACCTCCTCCCACGGTGGCCGCCGCTGTGCCTCCACCCACTGCCATACAGGCTGTACGTCTGCATCCTGCACCTGGTATTGCCTCCACTCTGCCCAGTCCACTGTCTGCAGCTCCCGGCATATGAACTCCACCTGTCGAACTGCAGCACAGCCTCCCTCCTCTTCACACAGTTCTTTCTCGCGGGTCTCCCTCCGCTCGCAGTAGCGGCACCCGTCTGCGGCACATGGGCGGCGTGAGAGTGCGTCTGCATTAGTGTGGCGTACCCCTGCCCGGTGCTCCACGTTGAAATCAAAAGCCTGAAGCTCCTCCAACCACCTGGCCACCTGCCCCTCCGGCTCCTTGAATGTCATGAGCCACTGCAGAGCAGAGTGGTCCGTCCTCACCGTGAATGGCAGGCCACACAGATAGTACTTGAAGTGCCTGATTGACAGCACCACTGCCAAGAGCTCCCTGCGGGTAACGCAGTAGCGGCGCTCCGCTTTGTTGAACGCCCGGCTGAAGTACGCCACCACTCGCTCTCCCTCGGGTCCCGCCTGGGAAAGCACTCCTCCGACGCCTGCTCCGCTAGCGTCCGTGTCCAGCATGAAGGGTAAGCTGGGGTCGGGTGGGGCGAGCACCGGAGCCTCAGTCAGGGCGCACCGAAGGCTGCTGAACGCCGTCTGGCATTGCTCTGTCCACGAAAAGTCTCTGTCTTTCTGCAGCAGCTGAAACAGGGGCGCAGCAGTGCAAGCAAACCCTCGCACAAACCTTCTGTAGTACGAGGCCAGGCCCAAAAAACTCTTCAGCTGTTTTTGGTTGGTGGGGATGGGCCAGTCAGTGACTGCCTGCACCTTTTCCGGCATGGTGCCGATGCCTTCTCCCCCTACCCGGTGTCCCAAAAAGGACACTTCTCTCTGCATGAAGTGACACTTATCCGGGTGCAGCTTCAGGCCTGCTGCTCTGATCTTTTCCAGCACCACCCGTAGTGACACCAGGGCTTGCTCGAATGAGCTACCATGAACCAGGATGTCGTCGAGGTAAACCAGACACTGCTGACGTGGGACCCCTTCCAACACCTTGTCCATCAACCTCGCAAAGGTGGCAGGGGCATTACAAAGTCCAAAGCTAAGGACCTTGAACTGCCACAGTCCCCGTCCGGTGCAGAAAGCTGTTTTAGGCCGGGCCTCCGGGGCGAGTGGCACCTGGTAATACCCACTGCGGAGGTCCAAGGAGGAGAACCACGAGGACCCCGAGACCAGGTCCAGCGACTCGTCAATGCGGGGCAGTGGGTATGAATCCTTCTTTGTTACTCCATTTACAGGCCTGTAGTCAGAGCAGAGTCGCCAGCCGCGTATCTTTTTTGGAACCATGACAACTGCTGCTGCCCAGGGGCTGTCAGAAGGCTCGATGATCCCCGCCCGCAGCATGCTCGTGACCGCTTCATCACAAGCCTGCTGGCGAGCCAGCGGGAGGCGGCGTGGGCGGCACTTGATAGGACGCGCGTCCCCTGTGTCAATCTCGTGCTGTACTAGATGAGTTTGCCCTACCTCGTCCTCACTCCTGGCGAAACTGCCTCGAAACTCTAGCAGCAGCTGCCACAGTTGTCCCTGCTGCTGAGGATGTAAACCGCCACAGTTCTTGCTCCACACCTCCCTTACCGCAACTAGAGTCTCCTCCTCCTCCTCCAACCCAGGCGGGGTTGGGGTTGCGTAGGCCATAGTGGGATCAGATGGGGAAGAGGCACCCTGAGTGGGTTCCTCGGGGAGGCAGGCGATGGGTGCCAGACTGCTCGATACAGTCTCTACCGCACTTGTGGATGGTGTGAGAGGTCTGGGAGGAGGCACAGTAGGGGTGTGGATGGTGGTCATCATGATAGCAGGCCCCCCTTTGAATCTCACTGTGCCTCGTTGCAGGTCCAGCTGGCAGCCTGTGGCCTTCAAAAAGTCCAAACCCAGAATACATGGATCCTGTACTGAAGCTATCCACACCCGGTACAGTACAGTCATCCCCCCTACAGATATAGTCAACAGACACATGCCTTTCATGGGTGCCAGCTCTCCTGTGACTGTGCGCAAACGTACCGCGGTGGGGTCGAACGGAGTCCCGACCGGGACCATATCTGGCCTCACCAACGTTACTGTTGATCCTGTGTCCACTAATGCAAAGCAGGGTGCTCCTTCCACAGTGACGGGGACGAAACAAGAATCACCCTTACCGGTCCGTCCCACTGCAACGACAGGCTCCAAGCATGCGCTGTCATCTGCTTCTGGGGGAAGTGGAGCCTGGCTCCCCCGGCTGTGATGTTGGGATCCTCCATCTGATGTGGAGGCTTGTGCAGACAGGGTTGGAGTTAGGGGTGGGGTCCGCATATCCTCCTCTATGCGGGCCCTGAGCCGTTTCCCTGAAACTTGGGGCACTCCCTGGCAAAGTGTCCTGGTTGACCACACTCCCAGCAGACCCTGGGCCCGGGGCGTGGCCGGTGTGTTTGCTGTACTGACACAGCCCTAATCAATTCAGTCACTTCAGTCAACCATGCCGGTTTCTCTTCTTCTGAGGGGCGCTGCATTGCAGCCCTCACAGCAGGTAGCCCGTCTCTTTGACAGTTTCCAGCCGCCAAACCCCACACATTCTCTCTCTCCACAGCCATCTCCAAGGCTGTCTGCAAATACTGTGGGTGTTGCAGCTGTACCTGGACACGCAGTTCAGTGGGGAAGATTGCTCTGATGAACTGGTCCCGTGCCAGCTCACTCTGTACTTTGGGTGGCATGTGTACATAAGCCCGCCGCGACAGGCTTTCAATGTCCTTAGCTAATGCCCGCAGCGGCTCCCCAGGTTTTCTGCAACGATTATTGAGTTCATTTCGCAGGAGCTCAGGCTGCAAACACTGTCCAAAACGCCTCTGAAGAGCCCCCACCAGCGCTTGATAACTACGTCTCTCCTCCGGACTCAGCAGCAGAAGACAGGACAGCGCATCATCTGTGAGGCACAAAGCCAGCTGCAGTGCTTTAGTCTCTATGGACCACCCCCCGGCGTCTGATAGTAACTCAAATTGCGCCAGGAAAGCTTCCCAGTCAGACCTACCGGAGTATTTGGGTGTTTTCACCGTTGAGGCTGCTACTGAGTGTCGCCGGGCGCCGCCATTATTATTTCCATTGTCCGGAGAAATGGCGCGAAACGTTGATGAGGGAGCCATACCCGCGTCTCTAGCCATCCTCACCGCAGCCTCTCTCAGGCGATCCCTCGCCACACTTGAAGCTCTCGTGAACTCTCTGGCTTTGTCCTCCGACCACCCGCACGCCCCTTCCTCTTCCTTCTTCACCTCCGTCCTCCCGATACCATCCATGATTACAGCAAGCTAACTGGCTAGCTCCGACCGAAGCTAGATAAGCTCCCGAACGGCTTTGGCGTTACGTCCGTTAAAAAATCACTTCTGACACCAGTGTAATGTTCCACTTACAGAGTCGGAGACAGGGTCCTTTCAATAGGTTTATTCGTCACAACCGTCACTCTTATCTCCGAGTCTCTAGCGAACATTCATCGAACTCTACAGTGTGTTACAACAACAACAACCCCACTACTTCCGGTTCCGGTCTAACCCCGCACCCACTAGCTCCCGACACAGAACCGGCAAACCCACTTTACAGGATCGCTACAATACTTTTCATTGGTTAATAATTTGTAAATCCCATCGACAGATGTAGAGACTGGCTTGTTTTATGAAAAAAAGGAATACAAAATGACTAAATATGGAGGTAAGTTCTCCGCTAGCAATGATATATATTCGACACGGTTGTATTGTGATTGTGGTGCAATGTAATTATGTTTTTACTTCATGTAAAGCATTTTGTCTTGCTCTGTGTATGAAATATACATATAAATAAAGCTTGAACTGACTTGACTTATGCTCTTGGTTATCTTGAATTTAGGCCAACATCTACTGGTTGAAAAACAAATAAGGTGAGGCAACAGCCAACACGCATAAAGGGGAGTTTGTGTGATTTTGGACAGGTCTTACACAAGTGTACTTTACGCTGTCTGCTTTTGACCTGGTTCAAGTTTTCCACTAATGCGCTTTCCCTCCAACGACGGCAAATAGTGAGTCAAACGCCAAACGGGCGCAGGCAAGATAAAAAGCTCACTGCCTCTCAGGAAAATGCCACTCTGCTGATAGCAGATGTATTGTACTTTGCACAATAGGGCACATAAACACAACACAAAATGACCATAGTAGCCTACTCCCATAGATCTGTGGGAGTTGATTTTTTAAAATTAATAACTTAATTGATGTCTTAGTTGACAGGTTGTGAGATTTCTAGCGTGAAAACTTTACACAGAATTACTCAGAGTCCACATGATGGGTCATCAAAATCTCACACTTTAACATGAGCGAATGCTGTTTATTTGCCGTTTCAAACCTGACCATGGTCTTTACATAACCCTAACCATGTCTTTATTATTGTAACTATGAAGGTCCCCCAAGCTCATTTCAACCCGAACCACAACTTATCTCTTAAATTAGCCAAACATAAACCATAATGATGTCACATCATGAAATTGATTCATTACTATTTACATTTTTCTTTTAAAATGGACATGGTTATTATGCCTACATTCATTGACTCAATGCACTCAGTGCACTCCTGCACTGGAGAGGCACAACATGTATGACAAATTCCAGTCTGGGTTCCGTAAGCAACACTCTACTGAAACCGCTCTCCTGAGGGTTTCAAATGACATTCTCATGTGTGCTGATGCAGGTGACTGCTCTGTGTTAGTTCTTCTGGACCTCAGTTCTGCATTTAACACTGTAGACTATGACATCCTGATTAAGAGGCTACGTGATTGGGTGGGCATAACTGGCATAGCGTTAGACTGGTTTACATCTTACCTCAATGACAGACGTTTCAATGTCTCTGTGGGTGATTTTGTTACCTCTCCACTGTCTTGTGGCGTACCGCAGGGCTCGGTTCTGGGGCCTCTGCTATTTTCCCTTTATCTGCTACCTTTGGGACCGATCATAAAAAGCTATAATGTGTCCTATCACTTATATGCAGATGATATCCAACTTCATCTGTCATTCAAACCCAGCGAGGCATTCACATTAACTCGGCTCCTGGACTGTGTAAATGCCATCAGAGACTGGACGGCAGAAAACTGCTTACAACTCAACGACTCTAAGACGGAGGTCCTAGTTATTGCTACAGAGGAGTTTGTCCCCATGATCAGGCAGATTATTAGTCCACTCTCCTCTGCTGCCCATTGCAACCTGCTCAATCTTGGGATTTTCTTTGATCGATCCATGTCGTTTGACCCTCATGTAAAGCAGCTGTCCAGGTCATGTTTCTTCCATCTAAGAAATATCAGTAAACTGAGATCTGTGGTTTCAACACCTGAATTAGAGATGATCATACACACATTTATCTCCTCTCGCATTGACTACTGCAACCCACTTTTCACATCACTCAGTGCATCTGCTCTTAACCGTCTGCAGGTCATCCAAAATGCTGTCGCCAGATTACTCACCAGGTCAAATCGACGGTCTCACATCACCCCCGTACTCCGATCTCTACATTGGCTTCCTGTAGCATCTAGGATACACTTTAAAATTCTCACCATCACTTACAGAGCACTTCACGGTCAGGCTCCGGCTTATGTAGCTGATCTGCTTCGCCCCTATTCACCCGCCCGCACTCTCAGGTCAAACGCTCTAGGTCTTCTGTTAGTCCCACGCACACGATTTAAGACCCGTGGTGACCGAGCCTTTGAGGCAGTGGCCCCGAGGCTCTGGAATGCTCTGCCTGCGACTCTGCGCCTCGCAGATACTGTGGATACTTTTAAAAGCCAGCTTAAAACCCACCTGTTTAGGCTGGCGTTTGTGTAAAAGTAAACCCATGTCCTAGCCATATTTTAAGACCTGCTCTTAAAATATGTTTTACATTTTTATTCTATTTTATTTATTTTTTATTATTTTATTTTATTTTTTATTTTTTAATTTTCTCTGTGTATATAATTTATTGACCCTAGGGTCACATTATGTTTTTTATGCTTTTAAATGTCTGCTCTGTTTAAGCACTTTGTGATATTACTGTCTGTGAAAAGCGCTATATAAATAAAAATTCATTCATTCAATCCTTAGTCACTACCCTGAATTCACAACCCATTCTCACTCCCAGCTCATCAGATGCTTCTGCTTTGTCAGCGCCCCTCGGCATGAGGTTGACGTACGGCAGCACCCTTCGCAACTGCATGAGATGCACCGCGCTGTCAACTAGCTCTAATGCTAAATCTAACTTCCTTTGAAAGTGGAAGTTTATTTTGAAACGACACTAGCATGTAATGCCCATATATTGACACACCGTCTCGAAACATTGAAAATTAACTCTAGAGGGGTACCTAGTGCTTCGATCTCCAATGCCAAGGGGCACTGACCGAGCACTGGTATTTTAACGAGTTGGGAGTGAGAATGTGTTGGAATTCACTGCACAGCACATATTCGGTTGTAAGGCTTATGAAGCCATTTGTAAAGACAGAGTGGGTCGTCTCAGGAGGTAGCGCGAGTCGTCTCAGGAGGTAGAGGGAGTCGTCTCAGGAGGTAGAGCGAGTCGTCTCAGGAGGTAGAGGGAGTCGTCTCAGGAGGTAGAGAGAGTCGTCTCAGGAGGTAGAGGGAGTCGTCTCACGAGACATTCTACTTGGAGCATTAATGTAAAAGTGCACATAGGTAAGTACCTGGTGATGAGAAACAGGTGTGTGTGGACGGGAAGGCGTGTCTTATCCTGTTGTGTCCTATGATATCCTGTAACTTGTTGGCGTGAGAGCATGACTGGAAGAGATACCGCACACAGGACAGTGATTTGTTTGTAGCTTAGAACACGCGTCTCCCATTTGCCCCTCAGTGGCTTACAGATAACATTAGATATTTGTTAAAGTCACGACATATATACGTATTAGTAATTTATAATGAAATAGGATGAAATATTCTGCCCAATATGAAAGCCCTTCTTTCTCTATGTAGAAAGAAGGGAAGGCAGCAGCTCTGCTATTCTCTCACTCATGAGACGCAGCAGTCCTCGAGTCAGCCGGCAGGCTCTGTTGGCAGTGTGGACCAGGTGTCAGTCTTCTGTTATAGAGCCTAGTTTAAATGTTTTCCACTGGTCCTTCCTAGTTTTGAGGCAGAAATCTACAACTGTCTCACATTCAGGTCTTTATCAAACTGTCAAACTAACCCAGAAGAGAGCTGTGTTGATGCTACAGCCATCCTGTCATGTTGTCTGCCTGCTTGGGGTTATTTCTTCCACTACGGGTCAGTTCAATGGGAGCTTGAACAAAGCCCAGCATCTGCTGCACTCCATGAAGATCCTCTCTAACCCCATCCCCCACTTTACACACAAACAGTCCTTTTCCACTCAAGGGCCTCTGGGCTTAGCACCATATGGATCTAATCCATTGCCAGGCACTTTTAGGCCCATTTATGTTAATGCTGATGTGATCAATGTTTCAGTCTGGAATTCATTTTAAATGGTTTCTTAATTAGACCTTGACCTGAGAGTCAAGTGCAGTAGGGATGGAATCTGTTACAACCGCAGTGCTGTGGAATTAAAAGAGTAAGCATCAGGAGGGAGGAGGCCTCCAGTATTCTGCGGTCCACTATGCTGTGCAGTGTTTTCTCTTGTAGATTCAAACTCACAGTGACTCAGATCAACTTTTGCATATCATATATTTGTTCTTTTGACATGTATTTGCTTCAAACTAAAATCAAATAATGTTTGGCTCTGAACGTTTGGCTAACCTCCCAGAGCGGCTCCGCCCGTTTAATAGTCCTCCAGGCTGCCCGTCTGTGGTTCCCTGCTCCACCCATATCCAGCCCCCCCCCCCATCCTTCAGCTCCCTGGCCACTTTCAAACCATGAAAAATGAATCACGTTGAGATACAATTGACAGTTATGCCAACTGTCAATTTTTAGTGGGGTGAAAAAACCAACTGCAACTAATGGAACATTGTGTGCGCGCATAAGACTGTAGGTTAAATTGCACGTTTACTACTAAAAACTAGTAATGTGCTTTCTTATTCCCCTGTGTGCATCCCTGCTGCTTTTATTGCATTACCCATGTGAAAGAACCGGAGTGTGTCTCCAATCCATCCACAATAGGATCACATCTGTTGAATCTGGACATGGCTGATCTCAAATCTGATAGCCCATTGGCGTGTGTGTGTGTGTGTCTGGAGGGGCATGCCAGATGGATAGAGAGCCCTTATAGAAGAAGAAAGACCACTTAGTTAGTCTGCAGGGAATGCTGTGTGTGTGTGTGTGTCTGCTGTTTAACCGTCCGTCTTTTGCCTAGTATCTGACCTCAGGGCTTGGCCTCTCAAATAAAAAGTGTCATCAAACAGGGTTCGGACTAACACTGCTCTTATCTGAAAACCTCTTAACGTTTAAGATTGACATGGTTGTGTCGTTAGTTCCATTATCCTGTGACGCGTCAAAGCTTCTTGGTTTTCACAAATAGCTGATTTATATATGAAAATATTTTATACCCTTCTGTGCTGCAGACATTGTTATATATGTTACCATGGATGTATATCACATATGATAAGTAGCAGGACTAATAGCCAACACATGTTTGTTGGTTCTGGTTTCAAATTGTTAACAAATCTCATTTAAAGAGTGAATGTATCTCTTAACCGGTATCCTGATGTGTTCTTCCTCTGAGCCACAGAGCTCCACTAAAACCTCCCAGTTGCCCTGGGTAACCCATTTCTTTATTACCATGAGCACACACACACTGTAGTTTATTTTCACTCCATCACACATATGTTTGTTGTGTAATGTCTCATAAGCCTTGTTTGCTATTCTTTGCTTTACTTTACAAACAAAACCTTACTACCTCAGACCTTTCTCTGCCCAGAGTCCTACCTTTAACCTAAAAAATAATCATGAATGAATCATCTAGCTGTGAGGTTCAAAGACAGAGTTATAACAAAATAATGAAGCAGTGTGCACATGAAACATCCCTGGTCTAGCTGTGTAGCCCAGCAGGCCCGGACATCAAATAGCTGGTCATATTATTTGATCGCAGTCCCACCCCCAAGACAAGACGGGGTCTTTTGAAAATCATAAGTCAATTGTGATTTTGTCAGCTGTGTTTATTTCTTGAAATTTATATTGTGTGTATAAGAGCCTAAAATATATGGTTGTAATAATTCTACAACTCTGCAGAATAACTTTGCCTCACAGTTGGATTGCTGCTGTTCCTTTATGTCCAGCAAGAGTTGAAGCTTCCGCTAATGTACACACACATTGTTGGGATCAATAGGGGCTTGTGTTTGAGTTATCAGCTTTAAGAAACTGAATTCTTGACATCAATAGAATTATTAATGTGAATAACAATTATTAATGATTATTAATAATAACGGGGCACCACCCTGCGAACAGGGACCGATAACCAAACGATAAAACTAAGTCTCATAATTAGTAGTCACTCATCAGTGACAGTGAAGGTTTGAATCCGAGCGCAGGCTACTACATACAGATCATCACATACATATGCACCATTAATCACAGACGACTGCTCTTTAAAGTATAATAGAGTTTATTAAATTAGAATAATAAAAGATCAGATCAATTCATATCGCAATCAACAAACGCCATCATACAATCTTATGTACCTAATATCTAAAGAAATGAAATAAAAGAGGAGGAGGGCGTGTATATAAGTATGTGTGTATGTGTATGTGTGTGTGTGTGTGTGTCTGCGTATAAAAGGAAGGGGGGTGAGGGCCCTTAACACTCACAGTCAAAGACTACAAAGATGGCCGCTGGCCACCAAGCCGAAGGGGGTGAGACTGTGGGTTAAAAGGGGAAGGGCTCAAGGTATTACCGCTGAACACCACCAGATGGCGTAGTCGAGGGACTTAGACAAACTGGGGGGGGGGGGGTGAACCTTAAGATGCTACCGTGACCCGCCACTAGATGGCCTAGTCGAGTGACTTGGGCAAACTGGCGGAGGAGAGGGGGGGGTCGCTGTGTGTGAGCACGTGTGAGAGAGAGAGGGTCAGAGAGAGAGGGGGTCACCTCCTGCTGTGTTGGCAGGAGGGTGAGCCAAGAAAAGGTGGAGAGAAATCGTAAGTCAACATAAATCAAACTTCTGCTGCGATATCCTGAGGAGCATAAGTACGTTATTCTCTCATGCGTAAGCATACCGCTGTCGTCTCGAACTGTCGGCAGCTTACGCAGTGATGAACACGGCACTCAGCTCACTCACAGAGCCGAGTTAATGAAGAGAGAAATATCCCACAAAGTTGAATACAAATGAATGAAAATAATCCCAAAGAAAACAGTCAATGCAGTTAATACACAATACAAACGGAACTTCTCTGGTCCGTGAGGTTTGTGTATTTACCTCCGTATACTGCGACGGTGTCTTTAACGCGAACAGAATACGGGCAATGCACAGTGGAGCGGAGCTGGGGCCCGCTGAGTGTTGCGCAATACCTTGATATTACGCAATAGTAACGAAACACACAAAAACACGGGAATATCAACATATACATGAATTAACTTGAATGAACTTTAAGTTAATTTAAGCTAAGCTAGCCCAGACACCAATGAACGCTTACTGTTTGAAGCTCGTGCAGCGGGGAGAGAGTCCGTGCAGGATCGTGCCTTCTTTGTCCAGAAGGGAAGGGGTGGGGGCGGCTTGCTGGGGGCACGGCGTTTGCCGGCCCGGTCCGTTGTGGCTCGGCTCGCTTTGGAGCGGGCGCTGGACGTGATCAATCCTCGCTGCAGAGAGGATGATTTAACATCGGATTGAGACGCTGTGGTCCGTACGTCTCATCGGAAATCTTCGGGAAGGAGCGAGTTTTTCAGCTGCTGCTTTACCGGAATGTGCACAAAAAGAAAACACGGGGAGGAATCGCGGAAGAGATTCGTCCCGGTGGAGTGAGAGGGCCTTGACTCAAAAAGACAACACGGCTACTTCGGCCAGCGAAGATAGCATAAGACCTGTCAGGGTTTGGTGAGGGTTCGAGGCTTTCGTCGACAGCGCGATGCTGGGGGGGGGAGAAAGCTGATGCGTCTCCTTGCGTCCCAGGGACGGATGTCCAGGGTGAAGAACGTTTGGATGCTCCCTTGCTCGACGGAGGTCGAAGGGAAAAAGCGTGGAGGTGTGAACTGCAGTCAGTTTTGTTGAACAGTGGCTGAACCACAGGGGTCCTGGTGCTGTCTTGGCTCTCGGCCAATGAGGTTGCAGCGGTGCTCTCAGATGACTTCAGGAACCATAGTTTTTTGGGGGGGGGGGAGAATTCACACCCTAATGTGAAAGTCCTTCAGAGGGGGTTTGGTGCTCATCAAACCACAATCAGGATGAAACCTTTGCTTGCAAAAGGGAAGGCCTGATTTTCTTTGTTCACAGCACATGTGCAGCCATATGCTCAGACCCCAACAACATCCATAACATTGAAGAACAAGTCACAGCAGATTCTGGTGCTTATTTATGGAACCCAACAAGTGTCAAAAGTACTGTTATTGTTTGAACTGTGGATAAAATGACAAATGTTTTTTAATTACACACGGTATTATTATGGTGTATGAAAGTGGTTCTAATTTTACAGTCCAGCTTTGTTTCCTCTGCTTGTCTGACTGCTCTAGTTTAATTACCTGCTTTAGTAAAACTGGCCGGCCTTGACTGCTATCTGCAAATATACCATCCTGTAGGCTCCTGTCTATGTTGCGCAAAATGAACAGTAAAGGATATGGACAATCTCATCGACATGAGCTTCCAGGATTACACTTATACATGGGTTTCCTGCTCAAATACATTGTCTTGCTTTTAACAATAGTTGTAGAACTCAATTTTTGAAAAGGGTTCTTTGGATGAAAATGGTTCTTAATGAAGTCTTACAAAGAAACCTTGTTCTTTAGAGGCAAATGATTCTGAGAACCTCAGCCCTTCATTAAGAACGCGTTTGGAACCCTTATTTCTAAGAGTGTATGTAAGCAATTTAAAGTCAAAGGTGAAAAGGAAAAATCAATACCTAAACATACAATGAACTTACAGTTCAACAACTGGTATACAAATATAACCTCCGGAGGCATTTCAGATGGATTCCACAGAGATGTAATAAAACCCTAGAGGCTCTAAACACATCAGCCAGCAGGAAGAGTATCCAAACACAGATGTAAATCACTTCAATTGGACAGCATTATGCTTGAAAGGTTAACTGAACCACATATACAATAATTATGTAATATTCAGTAATACTACGGCACCTGGAAGAATAGAAACAGTATGCAATGTAATGTTTTCAGCAATGCTACTGCTACAGTGGTGGAGCGCTACCCAAACCCGGCATGAAACTGCCCCGCTGGCAAATTATTAAAGATTGTAGTATTGATAAGCCCTGACGTTGCTGGTGTTATTCATTATTACTTTTAATGTTTTTATGTAATTGTATTATCACGCTGCAGCATCTCCTCTGATGTCTTTTGTCAGGGCTGAGCTCCTCCCACTACACACACACACACACACACACAAAGCGCCAGCGAGCAGAGAGGCTGCGGTAGAGACACTGAAGTGAACCAAGTGAGGTGAGGAGTACTCGAGATGTTTTTAAAGGGAATTATTTAGTCATGAAGAAGAACGAAATGCTGCCTTGAAATTGGGCGACATGCTGGCTCTGGGATCAACGATAGCCAACCTGAAAATACAAATCAGAAAATCCAAAGTCACATGTGGCAGGGAATACAAACTTTCAAAGACTACAAGACTCCTCCTCCACCCTGTGACGACAACGTCACCTTCCCAAATTAGCTTAACAATTATTTTGGACAGTTCGAGGCACTCAACGACACACTTGTGAGGAAAGTCCCCCCTCATCATCAGGAACTCTTTGACCAAGCTGATGTCCGAAGGACCCTGAGGAGAGTCAACCCATGAAAGGCTGCAGGTCCTGACAATATAACAGGCAAGAATGTACTGACCAGCTGGCACATGTCCTTACAGACATTTTCACTGCCGCCATCATACTAGTGCCAAAAAGATCGACAACCACATGTCCCCATCTCACTCATTCTGATAATTCCGACTTCCTCACAGACAGACCCCAGTCAATGACCAAATTCAACACAAACCACATAATAAAGTACGCCGATGACCCAACAGTTGCTGGCCTCATCAGGGACGACAAGGAGGAGCTGGAATAACTAGTCAACACCAACAATCTGTCACTGAATGTCAGCAAGACAAAAGAGATCATTGTTGACTTTCGGAGTAACTGTCTAGCTCACACTCTAATCTACATCAACGGCACCACTGGGGAGGTAGTTAAGAGTTCCTGGGGATGCACACAACGCACAACCTGACCTGGTCCCTGAACTCTTTATCTCTAGCCAAGAGAGCCCAGCAGTGCTTGCATTTCCTGCTCCTGCTACAGATGAAGAGATCACATCTCCCCCCCCCCCCCCCTCACTACATTCTACAGAGGCACCATAGAGTGTAATGACTAGTTGCATCTCTAACTGGTATGCAATGCATCAGACCAGAAGGCCGTGCAAAGAGTGGTGAGGACGGCTGTGATCGTAACTTCACTCCCATCCATTGGGGACATCGCACACGCACACGCACACACTCACACTCACGGACCCCACCCACCCCTATCATAGACTCTTTGCACTTCTGCCCTCTGGCAAAAGATACAGCGGCTTCTGGTGTACAACTACAAAGTTCTGAAAAACTTCTTCCCCCAAGCCATTTGACTCCGTAACTCCACCCCCTTGTTTTGAGCAATTTCTATCCTACATGTGCAACTGTATCCTGTATGTGCATTTTTTTTTTACTTGATCTATGTTTACATAATGAACTTATTACCTCTCGTTAGCACTTTCATTTTTTTATTACACTCATGAGCCAGATGCAACGTTATATCATTCTGCTGTGCACTTGCCTTGTGAATAGTATGAATGGCAATTACGTTAATCTATCATCTACATTTGGTTCAGACTGCAATGAAATTCATTAACAAAGATCATAATAATCTTCGGTCTTTCTTTCACCAGTGTGGACTTCAACAGGTAAAAATAATCCTCTGTGATCCATCGATATTCTGTCCTCTGAGTGTGAGCTGCTACCATCAGGCAGGTGCTACAGAGCTCAGTGGTGCAAATTGAATTGCGCTAAGAACTCCTTTGTGCTCAGCTAGAATTTTAAACAGTAGCCTAAAACAAGTGGATGGCATATAGGCTATACTATCAATCCATCCATCCATCTACTATATTAATACCCAACACTTTGTAAGCCAGCTTTATCTTGTCTTAAATCATAACCAGAGCAAAGGATTATTGGAGCATTATATGGATGAAAGAGAGGCATACCCTTTAATATGCAGGCATCCATCACGAGATGCAATTAACTGCAACAGAATCAAGGAATGCTGCTAATTCAAAGTATTCTGTCAAGCACAACTTGAAATGTACAGTCATATGGGCAGGATGTCATGGTTTCTGATGTAGAGGAGGAATATAGTGGGAGGAATGACACGGACTGTGCATCATCTCTTGCTCCCATTTCAGCCGTCTCTCTCATCACGCTCAACTGATCTCAGCTTTTCAATCTCCTTTTCTCTAAGACATAAATCCCTAGATCGATGACAGTTGCAGAAGAGTTACGGTGTGTGTGTGTGTGTGTGTCTGTAAAGTGATAAACGGAGTCTTATCACTTCTTGAAGCAAAGAAGAAAGAAACTGTGGATGGGTACGTCTAGTTTAGGTATGTTTGAGAGAGGAGGACAAAGCCTGCTGACAAATCACCTTTTATATTTAATGTGTTCCAAACATCTCTCACTAATAAGTAAAAATGTATTAAACTCAGATTAAAAGTTATAGATAGATAGATGTAAACTTTATTTATCCCCAGGGGGAAATTCGTTTGTAGCAGCAGCAATTTACAGAGTAAAATATAACATGTGGAATGCACAATATCTACAGTACAATAAAATAACAGAGCAGATATTGAATTGAAGGAAGATTCATAAAAAATAAGCTAGAATAGAAAATAGAAATACACAGTATATACCACATAGTGGTATTAAATAAAATGAACAACTAGTAAACTAAACAACCTGGACGGTAGAGCCAGGATCACCAACAACAAGCAACAACCGTGTAGCGTTGTTGTAGTCATGTGAAGGACGATGATCAGGCCCGAGGTGTTTTATTATAGAGTCTAATGGCAGTGGGCAGGAATGTTTTTCTGAATCTGTCCTTATCACTCTGCTAATGAAACATGGAGATCTTGTGGTGGTGTGTTAACATCACCTGCTGTCTCCCAGGTGAACACCACTGGAAACCTGTTAATGACATGTAACATATAAAAAGTAAAACTATATGATTAGCCATTTTTGTAAACACCATTATTATCCTCACAAATACTCCAGTTTGCTATTTCTAAGGGACAACACCTTAACTGAACTACTTCTAACACATTAATTATACCTAATTGATCAGAGGCGGTCAGAGTCGGACATGTACATGATCATACTGTGGAGGTGGTTTCACAGAGCAAGGCTGGGCTGGTAACATCAGGACAAAAACAGTGTGACTTTTCAACTCATGTGTATTGTATTTCTCACCTTTCTAATGGGTGTAATTATATGAAGTAAACATGTATGTTTACCAGTGTTTGTTGCAGGACAGAACTCTTTATTTTAGGTTATATTTGTCCATTTATTATCAAAATGTGTTTTAGTTTATCATATTTCCTTTTGCAATGTAACAGTTGTTCACAATACCTGAAAAGGAAAGTTATTTTCTTTCTTGTGACATGAGCACAATCAATTCCCAAAATAACAGAAAAGTAGTTTTCAAGTGATCTTTCCCTCAGTCGAGTCAATTTTGATGCAGCCACTTAGCTAATTAGCTAAAATGGCATCTAACCATGGAGTGCTACAGACCTCAATCCACCTGGTATTAATATGTTAATTGTATCTGTATGTCCTATCAGGATCAGGAAAAACAAATGTTAATGCAGATATGTAAACTAAAACAAAATGCAATGAATCAGAATGTGACCAACTAGCACTTTGATTACATCTCAGCCAGGAGTTATTAACAATCTGTACACTTTGGACACAATCTTATGGTTGAAAAAAAGTTGAAAGGTTACCTGGAGACAACTCTCCTGCTAATGGAAAGAAAATGAAGTAGAAGATATTAGCAGCAATGTTTATTCATCTAATGCATTAATTATGTTTTTACACTTATTGTGTCATGTTGCTATAAAAACACCATGAAAATCAGACTTCAAACACTTATTTGGTGTAAAACAAATTGTATTAGAACATGTGTTGTCCTTTCCTCATTCTGTGAGGAACTTTCAAGAAGCAGTTGATTTTGTTCATGGGCAACAGAGACGTGCTTCACATTCTCTGCACTCTGCTTACTTCCATGCCTCTCCAGCCTGCACTAAGCAAAATACTACTTGCTAGCATTTCCCCCAAATAAGGATACACTAACACATGCAGGCTGTAGGCTTACTCTGAAGTTAGTATGATTGTCACGGTACTGGTTTTAGGTAGTGTGGTAAGCTCAGCTGCATGCTGTCGCAAACTTTCTCTCCTGCATCTCTAAACCAACTAAGAAAAGTGCCCTCTGAGTGCAGATCTCCGCCTGGTGTTTTGGTCAACCACTGCTGTAATGAATGAAAGACTAAATTAATACAAACCACTATTGTTTTACCTAAAATCTGGACTGGAACAATTCCTAATCCATAGCACAAAATGAAGCACTTGCGAATACCTAATCCAACCAGGTTTACGCCTCGTGGAGATAATTAAAGCGCCTCTGTAATGTGCTTCATTCATGAATATCTTCCTGAATACCCAAGCAAAAGTAAACACCCTGCCAATCTCCATAAGGTTATGATATTGCATGGATATGTGCACACGTAGAAATTAAAATGTATTTAGTATAGCCCAAAATCGCAAATCATAAATTTGCCTCAGAGGGCTTTACAATCCGTACACATATAAGACATCCTCTGTCCCGGGACCCTCGCATTAGAGGAGGAAAAACTCCCCCCCCCAAAATCTAACATAACCCTTTAACAGGGGAAAAAAAGGAAGAAACCTTCGGGAGAGCAACAAAGGAGGGATCCCTCTCCCAGTGTGGACAGAAGTGTGATAGATGTCTTGTGTACAGAATGAACATAATAGGACACAACAAGAAAACCAAAGGCAGGAGAAGCTGTGTTCATGTGCTCGCCCAAAATAACACGACCATGTACGTCCCATTTACCATCGCCAGGGATTACTTTAAAAGTTTTACCATATTGGCCCAAATACGAAATGAACCTGGATATAAGATGTCGATGACATTTGAGAGGATTTAACTTTAAAAAAAGACGTGAACAAGGAAATTTAGATATTCTATTTAATTCCTATTCCCACATGGTACGTGAGATCATTAAACAGTCCTGGTATATATTGTTCTCTAGACTAATGAAAATTCCATTCCCCCATCTTTGTCATATTTGTCTCCTTCTCCCTCTATCTTGAGGGTTGAGGTGAAGCCATTCTCTCTTATCAGTAAAGGCCAGTGTATCATAAAAGCTGGGGCCATGCACGATTGCATGCACACACACACACAAGAGGCAAAGGGAGACAGCAAGAAGCAGAAAAGAGTAGAAAGCAGACATCAATAAGCAGAAAAGAGTAGAAAGCAGACAGCAAGAAGCAGAAAAGAGTAGAAAGCAGACAGCAAGGAGCAGAAAAGAGTAGAAAGCAGACAGCAAGAAGAGAAAAGAGTAGAAAGCAGATACAAGAAGCAGACAGCAAGAAGAGAAAAGAGTAGAAAGCAGACAGCAAGAAGAGAAAAGAGTAGAAAGCAGACAGCAAGAAGAGAAAATAGTAGCAAGCAGACATCAAGAAGAGAAAATAGTAGAAAGCAGACATCAAGAAGCAGAAAGGAGTAGAAAGCAGACAGCAAGAAGCAGAAAAGAGTAGAAAGCAGACACAAGAAGCAGAAAAGAGTAGAAAGCAGACACAAGAAGCAGACATCAAGAAGAGAAAAGAGTAGAAAGCAGACATCAAGAAGCAGAAACGAGTAGAAAGCAGACATCAAGAAGCAGAAAAGAGTAGAAAGCAGACATCAAGAAGAAGAAAAGAGTAGAAAGCAGACATCAAGAAGAAGAAAAGAGTAGAAAGCAGACATCAAGAAGAGAAAATAGTAGCAAGCAGACATCAAGAAGAGAAAATAGTAGAAAGCAGACATCAAGAAGCAGAAATGAGTAGAAAGCAGACAGCAAGAAGCAGAAAAGAGTAGAAAGCAGACACAAGAAGCAGAAAAGAGTAGAAAGCAGACACAAGAAGCAGACATCAAGAAGAGAAAAGAGTAGAAAGCAGACATCAAGAAGCAGAAACGAGTAGAAAGGAGGCAGCAAGAAGAGAAAAAAGCAGACAAGAGTAGAAAGCAGACATCAAGAAGCAGAAAAGAGTAGAAAGCAAGAAGAGAAAAGAGTAGAAAGCAGACATCAATAAGAGAAAAGAGTAGAAAGCTGACAGCAAGAAGCAGAAAAGAGTAGAAAGCAGACAGCAAGGAGCAGAAAAGAGACATCAAGAAGAGAAAAGAGTAGAAAGCAGACAGCAAGAAGCAGAAAAGAGCAGAAAGCAGACATCAAGAAGAGAAAAGAGTAGAAAGCAGACAGCAAGAAGCAGAAAAGAGTAGAAAGCAGACAGCAAGAAGAGAAAAGAGTAGAAAGCAAGAAGAGAAAAGAGTAGAAAGCAGACATCAATAAGAGAAGAGTAGAAAGCAGACATCAAGAAGAGAACAGAGCAGAAAGCATACAGCAAGAAGCAGAAAAGAGTAGAAAGCAGACAGCAAGAAGCAGAAAAGAGTACAAAGCAGACAACAAGGAGCAGAAAAGAGACATAAAGAAGAGAAAAGAGTAGAAAGCAGACAGCAAGAAGAGAAAAGAGTAGAAAGCAAGAAGCAGAAAAGAGTAGAAAGCAGACAGCAAGAAGAGAAAAGAGTAGAAAGCAGACAGCAAGAAGAGAAAAGAGTAGAAAGCAGACAGCAAGAAGAGAAAAGAGTAGAAAGCAAGAAGCAGAAAAGAGCAGAAAGCAGACAGCAAGAAGAGAAAAGAGTAGAAAGCAGACAGCAAGAAGAGAAAAGAGTAGAAAGCAGACAGCAAGAAGAGAAAAGAGTAGAAAGCAGACAGCAAGAAGAGAAAAGAGTAGAAAGCAGACAGCAAGAAGAGAAAAGAGTAGAAAGCAGACAGCAAGAAGAGAAAAGAGTAGAAAGCAGACAGCAAGAAGAGAAAAGAGTAGAAAGCAGACAGCAGAAAAGAGTAGAAAGCAAGAAGCAGAAAAGAGTAGAAAGCAGACAGCAAGAAGAGAAAAGAGTAGAAAGCAGACAGCAAGAAGAGAAAAGAGTAGAAAGGAGGCAGCAAAAAGAGTAGAAAGGAGGCAGCAAGAAGAGAAAAAAAGCAGACATCAAGAAGAGAAAAGAGTAGAAAGCAGACAGCAAGAAGCAGAAAAGAGTACAAAACAGACATCAAGAAGAGAAAAGAGTAGCAAGCAGACATCAAGAAGAGAAAAGAGTAGCAAGCAGACATCAAGAAGAGAAAAGAGTAGCAAGCAGACATCAAGAAGAGAAAAGAGTAGAAAGCAGACATCAAGAAGAGAAAAGAGTAGAAAGCAGACATCAAGAAGAGAAAAGAGTAGAAAGCAGACATCAAGAAGAGAAAAGAGTAGAAAGCAGACATCAAGAAGAGAAAAGAGTAGAAAGCAGACATCAAGAAGAGAAAAGAGTAGAAAGCAGACATCAAGAAGAGAAAAGAGTAGAAAGCAGACATCAAGAAGAGAAAAGAGTAGAAAGCAGACATCAAGAAGAGAAAAGAGTAGAAAGCAGACATCAAGAAGAGAAAAGAGTAGAAAGCAGACATCAAGAAGAGAAAAGAGTAGAAAGCAGACATCAAGAAGCAGAAAGGAGTAGAAAGCAGACATCAAGAAGAGAAAAGAGCAGAAAGCAGACATCAAGAAGCAGAAAGGAGTAGAAAGCAGACATCAAGAAGCAGAAAAGAGTCAAAAGCAGACATCAAGAAGCAGAAAAGAGTCAAAAGCAGACATCAAGAAGCAGAAAAGAGTCAAAAGCAGACATCAAGAAGCAGAAAAGAGCAGAAAGCAGACATCACGAAGAGAAAAGAGTAGAAAGCAGACATCACGAAGCAGAAACGAGTAGAAAGGAGGCAGCAAGAAGAGAAAAAAGCAGACATCAAGAAGCAGAAAAGAGCAGAAAGCAGACATCAAGAAGCAGAAAAGAGCAGAAAGCAGACATCAAGAAGCAGAAAAGAGTAGAAAGCAGACATCAAGAAGCAGAAAAGAGTAGAAAGCAGACAGCAAGAAGCAGAAAAGAGTAGAAAGCAGACAGCAAGGAGCAGAAAAGAGACATCAAGAAGAGAAAAGAGTAGAAAGCAGACAGCAAGAAGCAGAAAAGAGCAGAAAGCAGACATCAAGAAGAGAAAAGAGTAGAAAGCAGATATCAAGAAGCAGAAAAGAGTAGAAAGCAGACAGCAAGAAGAGAAAAGAGTAGAAAGCAAGAAGAGAAAAGAGTAGAAAGCAGACATCAATAAGAGAAGAGTAGAAAGCAGACATCAAGAAGAGAACAGAGCAGAAAGCATACAGCAAGAAGCAGAAAAGAGTAGAAAGCAGACAGCAAGAAGCAGAAAAGAGTAGAAAGCAGACAGCAAGAAGAGAAAAGAGTAGAAAGCAAGAAGCAGAAAAGAGCAGAAAGCAGACAGCAAGAAGAGAAAATAGTAGAAAGCAGACATCAAGAAGCAGAAAAGAGTAGAAAGGAGGCAGCAAGAAGAGAAAAAAGAAGACAGCAAGAAGCAGAAAAGAGTAGAAAGCAGAGAGCAATAAGAGAAAAGAGTAGAAAGCAGACATCAAGGAGTTGAAAAGAGTAGAAAGCAGACAGCAAGAAGCTGAAAAGAGTAGAAAGCAGACAGCAAGAAGCAGAAAAGAGTAGAAAGCAGACAGCAAGAAGCAGAAAAGAGTAGAAAGCAGATATCAAGAAGAGAAAAGAGTAGAAAGGAGGCAGCAAGAAGAGAAAAAAGCAGACATCAAGAAGAGAAAAGAGTAGAAAGCAGACATCAAGAAGAGAAAAGAGTAGAAAGCAGACATCAAGAAGCAGAAAAGAGTAGAAAGCAGACATCAAGAAGCAGAAAAGAGTAGAAAACAGACATCAAGAAGAGAAAAGAGTAGCAAGCAGACATCAAGAAGAGAAAAGAGTAGCAAGCAGACATCAAGAAGAGAAAAGAGTAGCAAGCAGACATCAAGAAGAGAAAAGAGTAGCAAGCAGACATCAAGAAGAGAAAAGAGTAGCAAGCAGACATCAAGAAGAGAAAAGAGTAGCAAGCAGACATCAAGAAGAGAAAAGAGTAGCAAGCAGACATCAAGAAGAGAAAAGAGTAGCAAGCAGACATCAAGAAGAGAAAAGAGTAGAAAGCAGACATCAAGAAGAGAAAAGAGTAGCAAGCAGACATCAAGAAGAGAAAAGAGTAGAAAGCAGACATCAAGAAGAGAAAAGAGTAGAAAGCAGACATCAAGAAGAGAAAAGAGTAGAAAGCAGACATCAAGAAGAGAAAAGAGTAGAAAGCAGACATCAAGAAGCAGAAAGGAGTAGAAAGCAGACATCAAGAAGCAGAAAAGAGCAGAAAGCAGACATCAAGAAGAGAAAAGAGTAGAAAGCAGACATCAAGAAGCAGAAGGGAGTCAAAAGCAGACATCAAGAAGCAGAAAAGAGTCAAAAGCAGACATCAAGAAGCAGAAAAGAGCAGAAAGCAGACATCAAGAAGAGAAAAGAGTAGAAAGCAGACATCAAGAAGAGAAAAGAGTAGAAAGCAGACATCAAGAAGAGAAAAGAGTAGAAAGCAGACATCACGAAGCAGAAACGAGTAGAAAGGAGGCAGCAAGGAGAAAAAAGCAGACAGCAAGAAGCAGAAAAGAGCAGAAAGCAGACATCAAGAAGCAGAAAAGAGTAGAAAGCAGACATCAAGAAGCAGAAAAGAGTAGAAAGCAGACATCAAGAAGCAGAAAAGAGCAGAAAGCAGACATCAAGAAGCAGAAAAGAGCAGAAAGCAGACATCAAGAAGAGAAAAGAGCAGAAAGCAGACATCAAGAAGAGAAAAGAGCAGAAAGCAGACATCAAGAGGAGAAAAGACTAGAAAGCAGACACAAGAAGCAGACATCAAGAAGAGAAAAGAGTAGAAAGCAGACATCAAGAAGCAGAAACGAGTAGAAAGCAGGCAGCAAGAAGAGAAAAGAGTAGAAAGCAGACATCAAGAAGCAGAAAAGAGTAGAAAGCAGACATCAAGAGAAAAGAGCAGAAAGCAGACATCAAGAGGAGAAAAGAGCAGAAAGCAGACATCAAGAAGAGAAAAGAGCAGAAAGCAGACATCAAGAGGAGAAAAGACTAGAAAGCAGACACAAGAAGCAGACATCAAGAAGCAGAAATGAGTAGAAAGGAGGCAGCAAGGAGAAAAAAGTAGACAGCAAGAAGCAGAAAAGAGTAGAAAGCAAGAAGAGAAAAGAGTAGAAAGCAGACATCAACAAGAGAAAATAGTAGGAAGCAGACAACAACAAGAGAAAATAGTAGGAAGCAGACATCAAGAAGCAGAAAAGAGTAGAAAGCAGACATCAAGAGAAAAGAGGAGAAAGCAGACATCAAGAAGCAGAACAGAGTAGAAAGGAGGCAGCAAGAAGAGAAAAAAGCAGACATCAAGAAGAGAAAAGAGTAGAACGCAGACATCAAGAAGCAGAACTGAGTAGAAAGCAGACATCAAGAAGCAGAACAGAGTAGAAAGCAGACATCAAGAAGCGAAAATAGTAGAAAGCAGACATCAAGAAGCGAAAATAGTAGAAAGCAGACATCAAGAAGCGAAAATAGTAGAAAGCAGACATCAAGAAGCGAAAATAGTAGAAAGCAGACATCAAGAAGCAGAAAAGAGTAGAAAGCAGACATCAGGAAGCAGAAAAGAGGAGAAAGCAGACATCAAGAAGCAGAAAAGAGTAGAAAGCAGACATCAAGAAGCAGAAAAGAGTAGAAAGCAGACATCAAGAAGAGAAAATAGTAGCAAGCAGACATCAAGAAGAGAAAATAGTAGCAAGCAGACATCAAGAAGAGAAAATAGTAGAAAGCAGACATCAAGAAGCAGAAAGGAGTAGAAAGCAGACAGCAAGAAGCAGAAAAGAGGAGAAAGCAGACACAAGAAGCAGAAAAGAGTAGAAAGCAGACACAAGAAGCAGACATCAAGAAGAGAAAAGAGTAGAAAGCAGACATCAAGAAGCAGAAACGAGTAGAAAGGAGGCAGCAAGAAGAGAAAAAAGCAGACAGCAAGAAGCAGAAAAGAGTAGAAAGCAGACATCAAGAAGCAGAAAAGAGTAGAAAGCAAGAAGAGAAAAGAGTAGAAAGCAGACATCAATAAGAGAAAAGAGTAGAAAGCTGACAGCAAGAAGCAGAAAAGAGTAGAAAGCAGACAGCAAGGAGCAGAAAAGAGACATCAAGAAGAGAAAAGAGTAGAAAGCAGACAGCAAGAAGCAGAAAAGAGCAGAAAGCAGACATCAAGAGAAAAGAGTAGAAAGCAGACATCAAGAAGCAGAAAAGAGTAGAAAGCAGACAGCAAGAAGAGAAAAGAGTAGAAAGCAAGAAGAGAAAAGAGTAGAAAGCAGACATCAATAAGAGAAGAGTAGAAAGCAGACATCAAGAAGAGAACAGAGCAGAAAGCATACAGCAAGAAGCAGAAAAGAGTAGAAAGCAGACATCAAGAAGAGAAAAGAGTAGAAAGCAGACATCAAGAAGCAGAAAGGAGTAGAAAGCAGACATCAAGAAGCAGAAAAGAGCAGAAAGCAGACATCAAGAAGAGAAAAGAGTAGAAAGCAGACATCAAGAAGCAGAAAGGAGTAGAAAGCAGACATCAAGAAGCAGAAAATAGCAGAAAGCAGACATCAAGAAGCGAAAATAGTAGAAAGCAGACATCAAGAAGCAGAAAAGAGTAGAAAGCAGACATCAAGAAGCAGAAAAGAGTAGAAAGCAGACATCAAGAAGCAGAAAAGAGTAGAAAGCAGACATCAAGAAGCAGAAAAGAGTAGAAAGCAGACATCAAGAAGCAGAAAATAGTAGCAAGCAGACATCAAGAAGAGAAAATAGTAGAAAGCAGACATCAAGAAGAGAAAATAGTAGAAAGCAGACATCAAGAAGCAGAAAGGAGTAGAAAGCAGACAGCAAGAAGCAGAAAAGAGTAGAAAGCAGACACAAGAAGCAGAAAAGAGTAGAAAGCAGACACAAGAAGCAGACATCAAGAAGAGAAAAGAGTAGAAAGCAGACATCAAGAAGCAGAAACGAGTAGAAAGGAGGCAGCAAGAAGAGAAAAAAGCAGACAGCAAGAAGCAGAAAAGAGTAGAAAGCAGACATCAAGAAGCAGAAAAGAGTAGAAAGCAAGAAGAGAAAAGAGTAGAAAGCAGACATCAATAAGAGAAAAGAGTAGAAAGCTGACAGCAAGAAGCAGAAAAGAGTAGAAAGCAGACAGCAAGGAGCAGAAAAGAGTAGAAAGCAGACAGCAAGGAGCAGAAAAGAGACATCAAGAAGAGAAAAGAGTAGAAAGCAGACAGCAAGAAGCAGAAAAGAGCAGAAAGCAGACATCAAGAAGAGAAAAGAGTAGAAAGCAGACATCAAGAAGCAGAAAAGAGTAGAAAGCAGACAGCAAGAAGAGAAAAGAGTAGAAAGCAAGAAGAGAAAAGAGTAGAAAGCAGACATCAATAAGAGAAGAGTAGAAAGCAGACATCAAGAAGAGAACAGAGCAGAAAGCATACAGCAAGAAGCAGAAAAGAGTAGAAAGCAGACATCAAGAAGAGAAAAGAGTAGAAAGCAGACATCAAGAAGCAGAAAAGAGCAGAAAGCAGACATCAAGAAGAGAAAAGAGTAGAAAGCAGACATCAAGAAGCAGAAAAGAGTCAAAAGCAGACATCAAGAAGCAGAAAAGAGCAGAAAGCAGACATCAAGAAGAGAAAAGAGTAGAAAGCAGACATCAAGAAGAGAAAAGAGTAGAAAGCAGACATCACGAAGCAGAAACGAGTAGAAAGGAGGCAGCAAGAAGAGAAAAAAGCAGACAGCAAGAAGCAGAAAAGAGCAGAAAGCAGACATCAAGAAGCAGAAAAGAGTAGAAAGCAGACATCAAGAAGCAGAAAAGAGTAGAAAGCAGACATCAAGAAGCAGAAAAGAGTAGAAAGCAGACATCAAGAAGCAGAAAAGAGCAGAAAGCAGACATCAAGAAGCAGAAAAGAGCAGAAAGCAGACATCAAGAAGCAGAAAAGAGCAGAAAGCAGACATCAAGAAGCAGAAAAGAGCAGAAAGCAGACATCAAGAAGCAGAAAAGAGCAGAAAGCAGACATCAAGAAGAGAAAAGAGCAGAAAGCAGACATCAAGAGGAGAAAAGACTAGAAAGCAGACACAAGAAGCAGACATCAAGGAGAAAAGAGTAGAAAGCAGACATCAAGAAGCAGAAACGAGTAGAAAGCAGGCAGCAAGAAGAGAAAAGAGTAGAAAGCAGACATCAAGAAGCAGAAAAGAGTAGAAAGCAGACATCAAGAGAAAAGAGCAGAAAGCAGACATCAAGAAGAGAAAAGAGCAGAAAGCAGACATCAAGAGGAGAAAAGACTAGAAAGCAGACACAAGAAGCAGACATCAAGAAGCAGAAATGAGTAGAAAGGAGGCAGCAAGAAGAGAAAAAAGTAGACAGCAAGAAGCAGAAAAGAGTAGAAAGCAGACATCAAGAAGCAGAAAAGAGTAGAAAGCAAGAAGAGAAAAGAGTAGAAAGCAGACATCAACAAGAGAAAATAGTAGGAAGCAGACATCAAGAAGAGAAAAGAGTAGAAAGCAGACATCAAGAAGCAGAACAGAGCAGAAAGGAGGCAGCAAGAAGAGAAAAAAGCAGACAGCAAGAAGCAGAAAAGAGTAGAAAGCAGACATCAAGAAGAGAAAAGAGTAGAAAGCAGACATCAAGAAGCAGAACAGAGTAGAAAGCAGACATCAAGAAGCAGAACAGAGTAGAAAGCAGACATCAAGAAGCGAAAATAGTAGAAAGCAGACATCAAGAAGCGAAAATAGTAGAAAGCAGACATCAAGAAGCAGAAAAGAGTAGAAAGCAGACATCGAGAAGCAGAAAAGAGTAGAAAGCAGACATCAAGAAGCAGAAAAGAGTAGAAAGCAGACATCAAGAAGAGAAAATAGTAGAAAGCAGACATCAAGAAGCAGAAAGGAGTAGAAAGCAGACAGCAAGAAGCAGAAAAGAGTAGAAAGCAGACACAAGAAGCAGAAAAGAGTAGAAAGCAGACACAAGAAGCAGACATCAAGAAGAGAAAAGAGTAGAAAGCAGACATCAAGAAGCAGAAACGAGTAGAAAGGAGGCAGCAAGAAGAGAAAAAAGCAGACAGCAAGAAGCAGAAAAGAGTAGAAAGCAGACATCAAGAAGCAGAAAAGAGTAGAAAGCAAGAAGAGAAAAGAGTAGAAAGCAGACATCAATAAGAGAAAAGAGTAGAAAGCTGACAGCAAGAAGCAGAAAAGAGTAGAAAGCAGACAGCAAGGAGCAGAAAAGAGACATCAAGAAGAGAAAAGAGTAGAAAGCAGACAGCAAGAAGCAGAAAAGAGCAGAAAGCAGACATCAAGAAGAGAAAAGAGTAGAAAGCAGACATCAAGAAGCAGAAAAGAGTAGAAAGCAGACAGCAAGAAGAGAAAAGAGTAGAAAGCAAGAAGAGAAAAGAGTAGAAAGCAGACATCAATAAGAGAAGAGTAGAAAGCAGACATCAAGAAGAGAACAGAGCAGAAAGCATACAGCAAGAAGCAGAAAAGAGTAGAAAGCAGACAGCAAGAAGCAGAAAAGAGTACAAAACAGACAGCAAGAAGCAGAAAAGAGTAGAAAGCAGACAACAAGGAGCAGAAAAGAGTAGAAAGCAGACATCAAGAAGCAGAAAAGAGTAGAAAGCAGACAGCAAGAAGAGAAAAGAGTAGAAAGCAAGAAGAGAAAAGAGTAGAAAGCAGACATCAATAAGAGAAGAGCAGAAAGCATACAGCAAGAAGCAGAAAAGAGTAGAAAGCAGACAGCAAGAAGCAGAAAAGAGTACAAAACAGACAGCAAGAAGCAGAAAAGAGTAGAAAGCAGACAACAAGGAGCAGAAAAGAGACATAAAGAAGAGAAAAGAGTAGAAAGCAGACAGCAAGAAGAGAAAAGAGTAGAAAGCAAGAAGCAGAAAAGAGCAGAAAGCAGACAGCAAGAAGAGAAAATAGTAGAAAGCAGACATCAAGAAGCAGAAAAGAGTAGAAAGGAGGCAGCAAGAAGAGAAAAAAGAAGACAGCAAGAAGCAGAAAAGAGTAGAAAGCAGAGAGCAATAAGAGAAAAGAGTAGGAAGCAGACATCAAGGAGCAGAAAAGAGACATCAAGAAGAGAAAAGAGTAGAAAGCAGACAGCAAGAAGCAGAAAAGAGCAGAAAGCAGACATCAAGAAGAGAAAAGAGTAGAAAGCAGACATCAAGAAGCAGAAAAGAGTAGAAAGCAGACAGCAAGAAGAGAAAAGAGTAGAAAGCAAGAAGAGAAAAGAGTAGAAAGCAGACATCAATAAGAGAAGAGCAGAAAGCATACAGCAAGAAGCAGAAAAGAGTAGAAAGCAGACAGCAAGAAGCAGAAAAGAGTACAAAACAGACAGCAAGAAGCAGAAAAGAGTAGAAAGCAGACAACAAGGAGCAGAAAAGAGTAGAAAGCAGACATCAAGAAGCAGAAAAGAGTAGAAAGCAGACAGCAAGAAGAGAAAAGAGTAGAAAGCAAGAAGAGAAGAGCAGAAAGCATACAGCAAGAAGCAGAAAAGAGTAGAAAGCAGACAGCAAGAAGCAGAAAAGAGTACAAAACAGACAGCAAGAAGCAGAAAAGAGTAGAAAGCAGACATCAAGAAGCAGAAACGAGTAGAAAGGAGGCAGCAAGAAGAGAAAAAAGCAGACAGCAAGAAGCAGAAAAGAGTAGAAAGCAGACATCAAGAAGCAGAAAAGAGTAGAAAGCAAGAAGAGAAAAGAGTAGAAAGCAGACATCAATAAGAGAAAAGAGTAGAAAGCTGACAGCAAGAAGCAGAAAAGAGTAGAAAGCAGACAGCAAGGAGCAGAAAAGAGTAGAAAGCAGACAGCAAGGAGCAGAAAAGAGACATCAAGAAGAGAAAAGAGTAGAAAGCAGACAGCAAGAAGCAGAAAAGAGCAGAAAGCAGACATCAAGAAGAGAAAAGAGTAGAAAGCAGACATCAAGAAGCAGAAAAGAGTAGAAAGCAGACAGCAAGAAGAGAAAAGAGTAGAAAGCAAGAAGAGAAAAGAGTAGAAAGCAGACATCAATAAGAGAAGAGTAGAAAGCAGACATCAAGAAGAGAACAGAGCAGAAAGCATACAGCAAGAAGCAGAAAAGAGTAGAAAGCAGACATCAAGAAGAGAAAAGAGTAGAAAGCAGACATCAAGAAGCAGAAAAGAGCAGAAAGCAGACATCAAGAAGAGAAAAGAGTAGAAAGCAGACATCAAGAAGCAGAAAGGAGTAGAAAGCAGACATCAAGAAGCAGAAAAGAGTCAAAAGCAGACATCAAGAAGCAGAAAAGAGCAGAAAGCAGACATCAAGAAGAGAAAAGAGTAGAAAGCAGACATCAAGAAGAGAAAAGAGTAGAAAGCAGACATCACGAAGCAGAAACGAGTAGAAAGGAGGCAGCAAGAAGAGAAAAAAGCAGACAGCAAGAAGCAGAAAAGAGCAGAAAGCAGACATCAAGAAGCAGAAAAGAGTAGAAAGCAGACATCAAGAAGCAGAAAAGAGTAGAAAGCAGACATCAAGAAGCAGAAAAGAGCAGAAAGCAGACATCAAGAAGCAGAAAAGAGCAGAAAGCAGACATCAAGAAGCAGAAAAGAGCAGAAAGCAGACATCAAGAAGCAGAAAAGAGCAGAAAGCAGACATCAAGAGGAGAAAAGACTAGAAAGCAGACACAAGAAGCAGACATCAAGGAGAAAAGAGTAGAAAGCAGACATCAAGAAGCAGAAACGAGTAGAAAGCAGGCAGCAAGAAGAGAAAAGAGTAGAAAGCAGACATCAAGAAGCAGAAAAGAGTAGAAAGCAGACATCAAGAGAAAAGAGCAGAAAGCAGACATCAAGAGAAAAGAGCAGAAAGCAGACATCAAGAAGAGAAAAGAGCAGAAAGCAGACATCAAGAGGAGAAAAGACTAGAAAGCAGACACAAGAAGCAGACATCAAGAAGCAGAAATGAGTAGAAAGGAGGCAGCAAGAAGAGAAAAAAGTAGACAGCAAGAAGCAGAAAAGAGTAGAAAGCAGACATCAAGAAGCAGAAAAGAGTAGAAAGCAAGAAGAGAAAAGAGTAGAAAGCAGACATCAACAAGAGAAAATAGTAGGAAGCAGACATCAAGAAGAGAAAAGAGTAGAAAGCAGACATCAAGAAGCAGAACAGAGCAGAAAGGAGGCAGCAAGAAGAGAAAAAAGCAGACAGCAAGAAGCAGAAAAGAGTAGAAAGCAGACATCAAGAAGAGAAAAGAGTAGAAAGCAGACATCAAGAAGCAGAACAGAGTAGAAAGCAGACATCAAGAAGCAGAACAGAGTAGAAAGCAGACATCAAGAAGCGAAAATAGTAGAAAGCAGACATCAAGAAGCGAAAATAGTAGAAAGCAGACATCAAGAAGCAGAAAAGAGTAGAAAGCAGACATCGAGAAGCAGAAAAGAGTAGAAAGCAGACATCAAGAAGAAGAAAAGAGTAGAAAGCAGACATCAAGAAGAGAAAATAGTAGAAAGCAGACATCAAGAAGCAGAAAGGAGTAGAAAGCAGACAGCAAGAAGCAGAAAAGAGTAGAAAGCAGACACAAGAAGCAGAAAAGAGTAGAAAGCAGACACAAGAAGCAGACATCAAGAAGAGAAAAGAGTAGAAAGCAGACATCAAGAAGCAGAAACGAGTAGAAAGGAGGCAGCAAGAAGAGAAAAAAGCAGACAGCAAGAAGCAGAAAAGAGTAGAAAGCAGACATCAAGAAGCAGAAAAGAGTAGAAAGCAAGAAGAGAAAAGAGTAGAAAGCAGACATCAATAAGAGAAAAGAGTAGAAAGCTGACAGCAAGAAGCAGAAAAGAGTAGAAAGCAGACAGCAAGGAGCAGAAAAGAGACATCAAGAAGAGAAAAGAGTAGAAAGCAGACAGCAAGAAGCAGAAAAGAGCAGAAAGCAGACATCAAGAAGAGAAAAGAGTAGAAAGCAGACATCAAGAAGCAGAAAAGAGTAGAAAGCAGACAGCAAGAAGAGAAAAGAGTAGAAAGCAAGAAGAGAAAAGAGTAGAAAGCAGACATCAATAAGAGAAGAGTAGAAAGCAGACATCAAGAAGAGAACAGAGCAGAAAGCATACAGCAAGAAGCAGAAAAGAGTAGAAAGCAGACAGCAAGAAGCAGAAAAGAGTACAAAACAGACAGCAAGAAGCAGAAAAGAGTAGAAAGCAGACAACAAGGAGCAGAAAAGAGTAGAAAGCAGACATCAAGAAGCAGAAAAGAGTAGAAAGCAGACAGCAAGAAGAGAAAAGAGTAGAAAGCAAGAAGAGAAAAGAGTAGAAAGCAGACATCAATAAGAGAAGAGCAGAAAGCATACAGCAAGAAGCAGAAAAGAGTAGAAAGCAGACAGCAAGAAGCAGAAAAGAGTACAAAACAGACAGCAAGAAGCAGAAAAGAGTAGAAAGCAGACAACAAGGAGCAGAAAAGAGACATAAAGAAGAGAAAAGAGTAGAAAGCAGACAGCAAGAAGAGAAAAGAGTAGAAAGCAAGAAGCAGAAAAGAGCAGAAAGCAGACAGCAAGAAGAGAAAATAGTAGAAAGCAGACATCAAGAAGCAGAAAAGAGTAGAAAGGAGGCAGCAAGAAGAGAAAAAAGAAGACAGCAAGAAGCAGAAAAGAGTAGAAAGCAGAGAGCAATAAGAGAAAAGAGTAGGAAGCAGACATCAAGGAGCAGAAAAGAGACATCAAGAAGAGAAAAGAGTAGAAAGCAGACAGCAAGAAGCAGAAAAGAGCAGAAAGCAGACATCAAGAAGAGAAAAGAGTAGAAAGCAGACATCAAGAAGCAGAAAAGAGTAGAAAGCAGACAGCAAGAAGAGAAAAGAGTAGAAAGCAAGAAGAGAAGAGCAGAAAGCATACAGCAAGAAGCAGAAAAGAGTAGAAAGCAGACAGCAAGAAGCAGAAAAGAGTAGAAAGCAGACAGCAAGAAGCAGAAAAGAGTAGAAAGCAGACAACAAGGAGCAGAAAAGAGTAGAAAGCAGACATCAAGAAGCAGAAAAGAGTAGAAAGCAGACATCAAGAAGCAGAAAAGAGTAGAAAGCAGACAGCAAGAAGAGAAAAGAGTAGAAAGCAAGAAGAGAAGAGCAGAAAGCATACAGCAAGAAGCAGAAAAGAGTAGAAAGCAGACAGCAAGAAGCAGAAAAGAGTACAAAACAGACAGCAAGAAGCAGAAAAGAGTAGAAAGCAGACAGCAAGAAGAGAAAAGAGTAGAAAGCAAGAAGAGAAGAGTAGAAAGCAGACAGCAAGAAGCAGAAAAGAGTAGAAAGCAGACAGCAAGAAGAGAAAAGAGTAGAAAGCAGACAGCAAGAAGAGAAAAGAGTAGAAAGCAGACAGCAAGAAGAGAAAAGAGTAGAAAGCAGACAGCAAGAAGAGAAAAGAGTAGAAAGCAGACAGCAAGAAGAGAAAAGAGTAGAAAGCAGACAGCAAGAAGAGAAAAGAGTAGAAAGCAGACAGCAAGAAGAGAAAAGAGTAGAAAGCAGACAGCAAGAAGAGAAAAGAGTAGAAAGCAGACAGCAAGAAGAGAAAAGAGTAGAAAGCAGACAGCAAGAAGAGAAAAGAGTAGAAAGCAGACATCAAGAAGAGAAAAGAGTAGAAAGCAGACAGCAAGAAGAGAAAAGAGTAGAAAGCAGACATCAAGAAGAGAAAAGAGTAGAAAGCAGACATCAAGAAGCGAAAAGAGTAGAAAGCAGACATCAAGAAGCGAAAATAGTAGAAAGCAGACATCAAGAAGCGAAAATAGTAGAAAGCAGACATCAAGAAGCGAAAAAAGCAGACATCAAGAAGCAGAAAAGAGTAGAAAGCAGACATCAAGAAGCAGAAAAGAGTAGAAAGCAGACATCAAGAAGCAGAAAAGAGTAGAAAGCAGACATCAAGAAGCAGAAAAGAGTAGCAAGCAGACATCAAGAAGCAGAAAAGAGTAGCAAGCAGACATCAAGAAGCAGAAAAGAGTAGCAAGCAGACATCAAGAAGAGAAAAGAGTAGCAAGCAGACATCAAGAAGAGAAAAGAGTAGCAAGCAGACATCAAGAAGAGAAAAGAGTAGAAAGCAGACATCAAGAAGAGAAAAGAGTAGAAAGCAGACATCAAGAAGAGAAAAGAGTAGAAAGCAGACATCAAGAAGAGAAAAGAGTAGAAAGCAGACATCAAGAAGAGAAAAGAGTAGAAAGCAGACATCAAGAAGAGAAAAGAGTAGAAAGCAGACATCAAGAAGAGAAAAGAGTAGAAAGCAGACATCAAGAAGAGAAAAGAGTAGAAAGCAGACATCAAGAAGAGAAAAGAGTAGAAAGCAGACATCAAGAAGAGAAAAGAGTAGAAAGCAGACATCAAGAAGCAGAAAAGAGTAGAAAGCAGACATCAAGAAGCAGAAAAGAGCAGAAAGCAGACATCAAGAAGAGGAAAGAGTAGAAAGCAGACATCAAGAAGCAGAAAGGAGTAGAAAGCAGACATCAAGAAGCAGAAAAGAGTCAAAAGCAGACATCAAGAAGCAGAAAAGAGTCAAAAGCAGACATCAAGAAGCAGAAAAGAGCAGAAAGCAGACATCAAGAAGAGAAAAGAGTAGAAAGCAGACATCACGAAGCAGAAACGAGTAGAAAGGAGGCAGCAAGAAGAGAAAAAAGCAGACAGCAATAAGAGAAAAGAGTAGAAAGCTGACAGCAAGAAGCAGAAAAGAGCAGAAAGCAGACATCAAGAAGCAGAAAAGAGTAGAAAGCAGACATCAAGAAGCAGAAAAGAGCAGAAAGCAGACATCAAGAAGCAGAAAAGAGCAGAAAGCAGACATCAAGAAGCAGAAAAGAGCAGAAAGCAGACATCAAGAAGAAGAAAAGAGCAGAAA
This sequence comes from Lycodopsis pacificus, assembly GCA_028022725.1. NCBI lineage: Eukaryota > Metazoa > Chordata > Actinopteri > Perciformes > Zoarcidae > Lycodopsis > Lycodopsis pacificus. Next base: position 6,278,005 of record CM051700.1, read on the forward strand.
GCAGACATCAAGAAGAGAAAAGAGCAGAAAGCAGACATCAAGAGGAGAAAAGACAAGAAAGCAGACACAAGAAGCAGACATCAAGAAGAGAAAAGAGTAGAAAGCAGACATCAAGAAGCAGAAACGAGTAGAAAGCAGGCAGCAAGAAGAGAAAAGAGTAGAAAGCAGACATCAAGAAGCAGAAAAGAGTAGAAAGCAGACATCAAGAGAAAAGAGTAGAAAGCAGACATCAAGAAGAGAAAAGAGCAGAAAGCAGACATCAAGAAGAGAAAAGAGCAGAAAGCAGACATCAAGAGGAGAAAAGACTAGAAAGCAGACACAAGAAGCAGACATCAAGAAGCAGAAATGAGTAGAAAGGAGGCAGCAAGAAGAGAAAAAAGTAGACATCAAGAAGCAGAAAAGAGTAGAAAGCAAGAAGAGAAAAGAGTAGAAAGCAAGAAGAGAAAAGAGTAGAAAGCAGACATCAAGAAGAGAAAATAGTAGAAAGCAGACATCAAGAAGAGAAAATAGTAGCAAGCAGACATCAAGAAGCAGAAAAGAGTAGAAAGCAGACATCAAGAAGCAGAAAAGAGTAGAAAGCAGACATCAAGAAGCAGAAAAGAGTAGAAAGCAGACATCAAGAAGAGAAAAGAGTAGAAAGCAGACATCAAGAAGAGAAAAGAGTAGAAAGCAGACATCAAGAAGAGAAAATAGTAGAAAGCAGACATCAACAAGAGAAAATAGTAGGAAGCAGACATCAACAAGAGAAAATAGTAGGAAGCAGACATCAAGAAGCAGAAAAGAGTAGAAAGCAGACATCAAGAAGAGAAAAGAGTAGAAAGCAGACATCAAGAAGCAGAACAGAGTAGAAAGGAGGCAGCAAGAAGAGAAAAAAGCAGACAGCAAGAAGCAGAAAAGAGTAGAAAGCAGACATCAAGAAGAGAAAAGAGTAGAAAGCAGACATCAAGAAGCAGAACAGAGTAGAAAGCAGACAAAGAAGCAGAACAGAGTAGAAAGCAGACATCAAGAAGCGAAAATAGTAGAAAGCAGACATCCAGAAGCGAAAATAGTAGAAAGCAGACATCAAGAAGCAGAAAAGAGTAGAAAGCAGACATCAAGAAGCAGAAAAGAGTAGAAAGCAGTCATCAAGAAGAGAAAAGAGCAGAAAGCAGACAGCAAGAAGCAGAAAAGAGTAGAAAGCAGACATCAAGAAGCAGAAAACAGTAGAAAGCAGACACAAGAAGCAGAAAAGAGTAGAAAGCAGACACAAGAAGCGGATCAGTAGGATCAAGAATAGGAAAGATGGATATAGAAATTGTAAATCTGCAATGGTTTAAATATGTTAATGATATGCATGTCTATACATAGTAATCTGGCAATTTATAAAATTATTCAACTTGAGATGTGGCTTTAAAACTAATTTTAAATTAAATTTCTTACTGTGCCAAAATGAATGTGTATTTGCAGATGCGTCAAATCAGGAAGAGGGAGAGGAAGACGAGAAAGTGGACCCAGGAGGCCATGGCACAGGCCCTACAGAAGGTGAAAGCCGGCAGGCTCACTCTGCGGCAGGCAGCCCAGCAGTTTGTGGTCCCGAAGTCCAGCCTGAGTGAAAGGTGTGGAAAGGTGTCCTCTGACCGTGTCTATGGTCAGAGGATTCTTCTCACACCTGCAGATGAGGATTCCCTGGTTAGAGTATTGTGTGTATTCTGCCAGTCACGGGTTTCCACTCACAAAGCCTCAGGTCCTGGCCCAGGTTTTGCAGGTTTTGTCTCCGGTCTCCAGCACCCGAAATGGCCCGACGTAGGGGGGTTGAAAGGGTCCATGGTGGCCGTCCTGGCGAACGAACACATACTCCGCTGACCTGAGGCTGGACGGGACGTATGACTGTGGAAGGCCGTGCTGTGACGTGGGCACTGGTTTGAACAGCCTAGCTTTTTCCAGGAGCGTTTCCCGCTGCTGGGTTGCAGACCAAGGGTCTGTGACTTTGGGGATAAACTCCCCCGCGACCCGCAGTGGCTGTCCATAAACCAGCTCAGCCGATGAAGCCTGCAGATCGTCTTTGGGGGCTGTCCTGAGCCCCAACATGACCCACGGAAGCCTGTCCACCCAACTGCTGTCTTTGAGACTGGCCCGGAGAGCAGCTTTCAGCGACCGGTGGAACCGCTCGCATAATCCATTAGCCTGCGGGTGGTAGGCGGTAGTGCGATGGAGCTTCACCCCTAGGCTTCCTGCAACTGCATTCCACAGCTCTGATGTAAACTGTGGGCCTTGGTCCGAGGAAACGTCAGCTGGGACTCCGAACCTGGCGACCCAAGCCTGAATAAACGCCCGAGCCACCTCATCCGCCGTTGTTGATGACAAGGGGATAGCTTCTGGCCAACGAGTGGTTCGGGCCACCATCGTGAGGAGATGTGTGAAACCACGGGATGGGGGCAAAGGTCCTACCAAGTCCACATTTACGTGATCGAACCTCCTTTCTGGAACCGAAAACTGTGCTAAAGTGGTCTTTATGTGACGGTGCACCTTGGAGCGCTGGCACACCACACAAGTCCCGGCCCACTTCCGTATATCCTTCTTCAGCCCATGCCAGACGAACTTTGCTGAGACCAACTTCTGCGACGCCCTCTTGCCGGGGTGTGACAGTCCATGAATAGCATGAAAAACCTGCTGTCTCCATTCGTCGGGAACAACCGGCTGGTTGAATGGCGTCATGTACATCTTGTTCTATTAAGTGGCGTCATGTACATCGTGTTCCATTAAGTGGCGTCATGTACATCGTGTTCTGATAAGTGGTGTCATGTACATCGTGTTCTGATAAGTGGTGTCATGTACATCGTGTTCTATTAAGTGGTGTCATGTACATCGTGTTCTATTAAGTGGTGCCATGTACATCGTGTTCTATTAAGTGGTGCCATGTACATCGTGTTCTGATAAGTGGTGTCATGTACATCGTGTTCTATTAAGTGGCGTCATGTACATCGTGTTCTATTAAGTGGCGTCATGTACATCGTGTTCTATTAAGTGGCGTCATGTACATCGTGTTCTATTAAGTGGCGTCATGTACATCGTGTTCTATTAAGTGGTGTCATGTACATCGTGTTCTATTAAGTGGTGTCATGTACATTGTGTTCTATTTCGCATCAACAAACGCAAGTTCCCTCTCTTCAGTCCAGTCCACCAGCTGTTTTATGGCCTTGCCCTTCAGGGCTTCGTACAGGGGCCGCATCACTTGCGCTGCTCGGGGAATGAAGCGATGGTAAAAGTTCACCATGCCTAAAAACTCCTGCAGGGCCCTCACCGTGAGTGGACGTGTAAAGTTAGTCATTGCCTCCACCTTTGCCGGGAGGGGGAGCGCCCCGTCCTTTGTGATGCAGTGTCCCAGAAAGTCAATGGTGGTCAACCCAAACTGGCACTTAGCCGGGTTGATGATCAACCCGTACTGGCTGAGTCGCTCAAATAGAGTCTGGAGGTGAGACCTGCACTCCGCTCTTGACGAACTGGCCACCAGGATGTCATCCAGGTAGACGAACAGGAAAGGCAGGTCCCTCAGCACCGTGTCCATTAGACGCTGGAACGTCTGCGCTGCATTTTTTAGGCCAAACGGCATCCTCAAGAACTCAAACAGGCCGAATGGAGTGATCAGCGCAGTCTTGGGCCGGCCTCAACACGGCCGTGATATAAGCGTGATATCTTATTGTGGACAGAACTACGGTCCCGGATGTGTTGACAGCATTGATTGTAATTTTGGCAACCCTGTAACAAGCTATTATGTGTTTACAACGAGAATAGAAGTTAGGCCGGACTACGACAATTGTGGCGCATTGTGGCAGTTAAATATTTAACATTTATTCCAACATGAAAAAAAGCAGTAAATAACACTTATATAATACAATACAATATAATATAACATGTTTATTTATTGAGATGCCCCTATGGACCTTGTTATAGGAGGTAAAGATCAGGAGAAGTAAACATGAAGTGTAATTATGAATACTGATGTTAAATTAAGCTATGATGAGTTTTCACTGTTAATTTAGGGGGAAAAAAGTGGCCCAGGAGTTACTGTCAGACCGGCCCACTCAATACACGGCGCGCTGCCCACTCAATACACGGCATGTATTTCACCGGTCTACGGCGGCCATTCGCACCTCCGCCGGCCCCACCCCGACAGACGCCCGGCACGACCGCACGGCGCAGACCGCGGTTATGGAGAAAAGTTTTAAAAAGCACCGTAGTGTCCAGCAGTGCTATGGCGTCCTCGGATCGCGAGGAGTAGTATAATGTCAGTTTATACTGTTGATACAGTTTTCACTGATTATTGACTTTCGGTATTAGAGTAAATTGAATGTGTTCTGTGAAGCATATAATATAGTCGGGGCCGGCGATGTCAGAGACGGCCCAAACCCCGTCGGCCTACCGGGGATTCCCCCGGTATCCCCGATGGCCAGTCCGCCCCTGCCTGTGGATACGTATGGTATGTCGAAGTAATCAGCGTACTTTTCGGAAGAAAGGAAGTTGATTGACTGACTTGTACGAAGTAGTGAAGCTTCGCATGTAGTCTGCTGTCTGATTGTGAGGTCAGGCTGATCTGATATCAGCTCTTTGGCTGCAGAATCTCCTCAAAGTTCTCCTCTCAAACGGGTCTTGGAGGAGGAGTGCTCGCGCGGGCGCCTGTCGAGACTTCTCCTGACGAGAACGCGCAGCTCCGGGGGCCTGATCGTTCTGGCCCACAGCTGAATCTATTTGAGGGCGCTGATTGGCTAAATTGTATGTCACTCATTTATATCTTGAATCAGCAATTGGCTAAACGGCTTCATAGACCCGTCTCTTTTGGGCCAAAACGATTAGGCCCCCTAGCTGCGCATTCTCAGACGTGTCGTGCACACAGGCAGAGAGCACGAGCAGACGAGCACACAGGGGGAGAGGACGAGCAGGAAAAGCATATATTTTGCACAGATATCATATTGTACACACATTACTGGGTACATTCCATAGTTAAAAAAGACAAATATTGACAATTTGTATAATTTATGATTATAATAATTTCTTTTTTTTTTTTTTTTTTCTCGTGTGGCTCATGGTGGGGCCATGCCCAATGGCCCTCTATTGACCAGCCGCCACTGGTTAGTGTCCTTTACCGACTGGTAAAGGCAAAGCTAACTTTCATAATTAAAACGATATTTAGTTCGAAAGGCAAGAAGTTAAACTTTAGTTTAACACCATGAAATCAACTGAACACATTACACGATAATTGGTACGTTAGTTAAAAACTGTCCGGACTGGGAAACAATTCTGTAAGGCGCCCATGTCATGTCCACTGCTTAATCTTAGCCAGGAGCTGCTCTCTCCGTTTGTCTGTGTGAGTGTGCTTGATTACAGAAGTGGGATCAGGTGTGCAGGTGTCTTGGCAAGCTGCTAATCACCAATCTACTGGGCTTTAAAGACCAGTAGGCTTTCATTTTTTTACTGTTATCATTGTTGGAATGCTGTTAAGCATTCCAACTATTGTTCTTCGAATCGTTATTCCACTATTTCTTCCGTCCCCCGTTTCGTCGGCACGCTTCTTCTCCTTCATATTTTAAGCTACAGAAACCGTTCAACTCTCAAAATGTTCAGCTTTTTCAGCAGAGGGGTGCTATATCTCTTCATATTTCTAACCTTTAAACTTTTTGAATTATTAAGCTTTTAGCAACTTTTTTTTGAATGGGTTTCAATGGAGAAGATTTTCAAATCCTCTTAAACTGCTTCAACTTTCAAATCCTTCAACTTCCTCATACTTTCAGCTACAGACACCATTTCAACTTTCAAATGTTGAGAAAACCCTGAACTATTCGCGGGACATACAGCTTTCTGATATCTTTTAAACTTTTTGAACTGCAGCAATTTAACTTTTATGATTTTTCAGCCCTTTTCTGACTTTATAATGGGTGTGTATTGCGCAGCTTAGAGTGCTTGAATTTCCGAGTATCCTTAAACGCCTCATCTTACCTTCACTACGGAACAAACCAGGCCTCCCCACATTGTTATCTGAGTCATTGACCGGTAAGTAGCACAATGTGCTTCTATACTCAACTTTAAAAATGAAGCTTCCACATTTTACAATTGCGTTACAAGTGGTTTCTAACTCAAACAGGGTTCACAATAAGCAAGAAGAGTAAACATTTTCCCAGTGAACCAAAGACAAACTGTATTGTTGTTAGCATAGCTGCTAACGTTCGTCATACGGCTCCTTCCGGTTTAGTACGGGACTATAAACTGTTCATAGTCTCGCTTCGTGTTGTAGTGCGAGCTCGTAGCATGAACGGAGCCAATTATACTCCATGTGCTGTGCGCTGCATTATTCTCAGAAACGCCAGAGGGCGAAAAAACGAAATGATCTGTGAAGAATTAAAAAGACGAGTGACGAATGAAGTCATGTAACGGCTGTGCAGCTGACGTGCATGATGCTAGACCAGAGATTAGTTCACTGATCGGTTTCACACAAAGCTAAACCATACGACAAATGTCTGACAATCTGAGACTTTCTTGACTTGCAAAATAAATATTAAATTCACAAACATATGTGTAATTCATAGCACAATTCAAACTGGATGAAATAAACATTTATCTCTCGCCGTTAAAGTAAAGTCCCACAGGACACTGTAAAGGGCGTGACTTCATCTCTCTATTAAACTGACAATAAACCACTAAGCTAATTAACAGGTTATTTCTAATGTATAACTAGTCTTTTTCATCAAACTATCCTGACAACAATATGTTTGCTGTGGTAACATTACAGTCAGTGTTTTATAACTGTTTGTTAGTTTTACCAGCAGCTAAAGCTGTTCAATTATTATTCTGGCCACTTTATGTGTCAATGTGTAAATCTGTAACAGAAAGTGACCAATAGACATGATTATACACAAGCTTTGTGATCTTGAATTAGACCTTAATGTACAAATAACCTTTGTTCATATAATGCTGATAGTATCGTTCTGTAGTAATCCACTAATATAATGCAGGCCCTATAGGAAC
>CM051700.1:6290000-6395000 GCA_028022725.1 Lycodopsis pacificus
TGAGTGTCCTGCAATAATAGGGAGGGATTGATTTATTATACAGCTATGTATTACTCTGGGTGGACTATGAAGAGAGGGAAAAAATGAAAATAGCTTGAGATTAAATTTCCAAGCTATTACATCAGATCAGCTAATAAATATGGCAAGCAAAATAAGTCAGTTCTTATTCATTTCACCTTGGAATTTCAACATCTCCTTACAGCAAATGTAGACTTATTAGTGCAAATGTTGCACTCTCTCTTTTGCTGATAAACACTTTTAAGTCCTTTTCACATAAAATGTGTAATTGTCTGTATCACTTTAACTATAGTGTACTTGATGGTCACTACATTTTTCCATTGTGGAAAGATTTGAGAAGATTACATAGTATAAATATGTAACACATAGTATTCTGACACCTAAATGAAATGGTGGAAGATAAATATAGTGCAAACAAGGAGTGATTGTGGACAAAGCATTAAATGTGCTGGCCAACAATAAAGTGAACTGCAGAAAACATGTCTGTTTGTGAGCTTCACTGATATAGAAACTGCCCTGAAGTTCTGATTTGCATCTCCTGCATGAGCTTTCATGAAAAACACTGAATGACTGTTTGGACTGCGGCTACACAAATACATGTTCTATTTGTCAGACTGAGGATAACCTGAGACTTTTATATGGTATTAGCATCAAAACCATTAACAAAAGGACACTCAAGCTATTCTCTAATTCCTATTTCTACATTAAAAATAGATTATGTTTAACGTGTGTGTGTGTGTGTGAACACAACAAACCCACACAACGAAATGATTAGCCAACTTTGCCATTCCCCTCAGCTCCACTGACCTATTAAGCCTTTTGTGGTTACCGTATGTGTTTGGGGTTTTGCAGCCAATTTGCTGTGCTATGAACTCTTGTCAGCAGTAGCAAACTCTGCTCTCATCAACCTTTTCCAGCAGGAGCAGGTAGATGTTTGAAGGGAAAAAAATCTCTGATAAACTGACTGTATAATTTGCCCAGTACCAAAAATGAACCATTCAAATGATGGGATGTGAAAGAGGTACTCTACTCATATCCATATCACTTTAATGAATATGATATTTGAGTGGACTGCAGATGAAAAGTTACACTCCCAGAATGACAATATGAGTTGAAAGCAAAGAGGACACCTCCAGTTTTAGACACATTCCCATTTAATCACAGTTTGAAGATGTGACACCTTCCAACCCTTCACTCAGGCACATAGGGACAACTCTTATATGTTCTCTTGTATGTTCTCTTGAAGCGCCACCTTCAATTAACTCTGAACATTCTTGCTGAGAGCTTTATTTTCTGCTCTGTGAAATCCTCAAACCATGTTGAGCCTCCAGCTTTTAGCTTTCCTCTCTTCACCTGGGAAACGCCACATTTCAAATTTAGATTAATGACTTCTCTTCTTCCTGTCACGATTGTGTGTGTGTGCGACTTATCTCCGCGGTGCAGCTGTGAAGAGAGCTGGACTATTTTTATTTCACACATCTCTGAGGGAAGGATACAGCAGGTGGAGTCTAGAATGTAGCACATGCTATGCAGAGCATGAAGGTTGCTGTCGACAACATTTCACAAGCGGGTAAAGGTGCGCAGTGCTGGGTATGTCCGCATACATCTGATCTGAGACAGTCTCTCTCCTCGTCTTTCTCTGTCCCATCACTCATCACACACAGGTCACTCAATTTGGGAAGATTCCTCTTTTGTCTCATGCGTTTTCTTTCCATTTCTCTTTGCCCCTGAAAGCTCTTTCAGCTCATCGTCATGCCTTACTGGTGGCAAAGCTGGGCTGCCCCTGCTGTTACTGAGAACATACATTCATTCAATGACGGCATGGTACTTGGCGTCAGTTAACAGCTTTTTTTCCCTCCCACTTTACTTGTGGGCAATTCCCACAGTGTATCCCAGTCCTCTGCTGTTCACCTGGCAGGAGTCCAGGCTAACATAAGTCTCCTCTGATACAAATGAGCCGTCTCACCAGTCAGGGGTCTCCTCCTATGGATGAAGGACCGAACCTGGAATTTCTGCCATGAATGAAAGACTCCAGAAAGGATCAAGCATTGGACAGATTGTCAAAAAAGGAGCCCTGGATAGTTAGTTAATCCATTTCCACCAGGTATTAACATGTGATATCTGCCTGTTATGTTATGTGCATGAAGACATGTGATCACTGGGTCTTTCGATTTACACCTTTTGTGTATCATTACTTAAATCCTCTGGGATTTTTTGTTTCAAAATGCTTGAAAATGGTCCGTTTAGTTGTTAAGTTTCTGAATATTTATCTTTGGGGGGGGAGTTACCCCAGACCCCAATGGAGAAGGCATACATTGAAAATGCATTTTGAAAATGTAATTTATTTTGACAATAGAATCTTAATCTTGTGACCACTCAACCAGACCGGGAGAACCTAAAGCTAAACAGCTTGGACCTAAGGTTACTCTACTACCCAGCCCTCCCTAAAGACACTTTATAATGGTGCATTCTCTGATTTGAGATTCGAGGATAAACAGCACGACATTATGCAAAATGAATAACAGTCATCTTGAAAATGGTTGTTTCTTTTAATAATATACTTGAATGGAGCACACACACAGTAGGTGCTAAAGAAGTCTACGTGGGCTGATGTTGTGAAATGCGAGCAAACAGGCACAACCCTCGTTTGCATATCATTTGGGACGCTTCATTTTCTGAGCTTCAGTATTGAGCAGTAATCATTTGGGTTAAGTATGAAATGAAAAACACGTAAAATACATCTACCAAATATATATCATGATATAATATATATCCAAATATAACAAAAAACAAGATTCAATTCATTTATTTTTTGTTTGGGTGGGGGGGAATTATTTATTTACTTTATTTGCTTAATTTTATTTCATTTATTTGTGTTTTGTTTGTTTAGTTTTTTTTCTCTTAACTTGTTATGTAGTTGTTTGTAATGTTTAATGTACTGTGTTCTGTATGCGCTCTTGCATTGTTAAAATACTTGGAAAAATAAAATATTCCCAAAGAAAACATGTAAGCTGTTCAAAATGTTTGGGATAGCCCAGTGAGGACACTTGTTTTCTGTTTCACTGTTCATTGGCAATAGTGTACATTTAAACCCTTTTAAAGTCTCTAACATTGTCTTATTTAAAATGTTCCCATTCATTTTGACAAATCAATGGGTGTCCACCTGTGATGCATGCTGCAAGCCTGGAACAAGGAATACAATTGGACAATTGGATCATAACTCTTCACGTACATGTTAAATGTGAGCTGCATCAAAATAGCAGTTATTTGTTGTGGTGGCCTCACCATCCAGGTCACCGAGGTCTGGACCTAGTTATTCTCCGAGTAAAAATAACTTGACTCTGGTGCGGCATAGATATTGTTCGCCAAGATCATGACTTGCTCGTCTGGTTGCCATCATTGCTTGAGAGCGTGTTTGTGTGTATATGCGTGGATGGTGACATGGTGAAGATGATGCTGTTTTTGTGGAAAAGAAGTTCATACCGGGCCAGTTGGTGAAGTCTAAACTAATGCTCGCCAACTCTATTCTTATTCTATACTTAACTATTGGTGTCCTGATGATCTTTGAAGAACGCACTGGAATCAGACAGAGTTCGATGCAATAGAGTTTATTCTTCAAGCAAAGAACACAACCCGAGTCGCTCTCTGGTTTATTCTGTCCTTTACAAAGTCTTACACAGTGTGGCTGACTTCACCTTTGCCCTTTTAACATGGATACTTGATGCGTCAATCTTTTTAAATTAAATCGTAAATCACAGTGTGTCACTTTCTCTGTCATGTGGGTGTGAGTTATGTTCTCTAATGTGTGTGTGTATTGCATGTACCAATAGTCAGCTCTATCTTTCTAGGAGTTGAAAGACTTTTCCTGTGCTGCCCGGCACAGCTCGGCTCTTTTTATAACAGCTCTGGCGGCCTTCCCCTATCGTTCCCATGACTCACCACACACCTGCTATGCTTCTTTATTAATTATTTCTACAAGAGACTTTGATCTTTACTAAATCAAGCAGGCTGTGCGTTAACCCATTCAGACCACACTATCTCAATATGCAGATGTCATATATGTGAGTCTCAAACAATTAATATAATCAAACAAATAGATATGGTGCTATTATGATAAATCAAACTGCAACACTCTTCATACTGTCCATTAAAAGATATCTTCCTACTACATTAACTATAAGTAATGGGGGTCCTCACTGCAAAAATACATTCAATAGTTAATCGGAAGCTAATGACGCTTTGGCCATCCAAGGCAGTCAAATGAATTGAGTATCCTCTAAAGTTACTGTCTTTTTAGTGTACAATTTATAATACTCTCCCTTTACCTCAGCTCAGCATGTAAACATAGTCAGGGAAAAGACAAATAGATTGGTGTGGTGAGCGACCTCACAGGCACATACTTTTAGAGAGAGACAAGAAAGAGTGTTAAGAGAGCCAGATGGACATTTGGAATAAGAGACAGAGAAATCCGGCCAGACTGAGCAGATGGCTCAATGAAACAGCTACTTGAGTGGAATCTTCTGGAATCACATTCTGACACAGTGGCAGCTGCTTCCTTGGCCCCCAGCTAACAGGGTAAATTAACCTAAAAACCAGGCCAATGCAACCTAAAAGCAGGCTAAATGTGCCAAACGGTGATCTCAACACATGACAGGACATTGGTGAAGATGTGGACTTGCACTCGTATGTTCTGAGACCACTCGTCTGAAATCTCTTAGCAAAGAGAAACAGCAAAAGCGTGAAGAAAACCTCCTCCAGAAAACAAAAATTAAGATAAAAAAAAAAAACCCTCATACCTATAAATCTATTTGAGACATTGATCCATCATTTCACTCATCAAATGCAGAATGCACACAGGTAACTACACTCCACAGGTAGGCTCATCAAATACTATGTATCTCAAGGCTCAGTAATAAAGGATATGTCATCCAAAAAGCAGACGTGCAGGTGGTTCCCTTAAACACTATAATACTGCATACATATTGAGATGTACAAGAACGGTCTGCACAGGCCCTCATGGACAATTTAATTCAAGTAGACCTCGTAGTTAGGAGAGAGAATGAATGGATGGACTATGGAGTGTTTTTTCTTCTTTAAAAAGGAGCAATATACAACATTTAAAGTATGTATATACTGTTTTATACAAAGTAATATAGCAGCAAAACAACTATTTGCTATCTAAAGATGAAATGGAGTAAAGATTGACGATGAAGACTATTATTTTGTTTGGTTTATTTTATTTTGTCTCAGCTGTGCATGCTTTGGTGCTTGTATTGACTTATGGTGAAAACAGATAAAGACTCCTGCCTCACTACACATCTTTGGAAGCTGAACAAAGATGAGTCTACTATTGTGTTACGTCATGCTGTCCCCTTTGCAGAGTACAACAGTACGATTCTGGAAGGATTTGTAGGTAAGCTTTTCATAATAAAAGCTTGTGCCAAGTTCTTGAGCAGGTTGAGCAGAGATTGAGTGGAGTTAGTTAAATTAGATAGAGTGAAAAGATAACGCCCAACAGTAAGCCTGCTAATAAGTCCCATGATGCAAATGGAATGATGGTGTATGCAATTCCTTGGCATCTTACTAATATCAAGTAGAATTTCTGATTGTATCAAAGATGATTGAAAATGCTTTGCCATTCCCCGAGCCTTTTGATTTTTGTAAACGCCACGTGTGTCTGTCTTAGAACAGTATTCAGGTGCCCATATGTGTGTTGATACATTTATTGCTCGCTGTTCTACTGGCCATTGAAAGAGCCTTTCCTGATGCTGTACCGATGTAAGTGATGGTGGCACAGAATTCACAGTCCTCTATCCAAAATTCTTTGGAATCCGAAGGCAACATCGTGCAGGATTGATGACTTTCAATATAGGGAATGGTCCAACAAACATGGATGCCATTTGAAGCAGGATATTTATTGTATTATTTAAATAATTCAAGTCTGTTGGTAAAATGTTACAATTCTTTGCTGGCAGCTAAACTCATAGATATATGTATGATTAGTATAAATGGCAGTAGAAGACAAAGGTCAGCACTATCAACACAAATGTGAGTTAAAGTTTGAAATTGACTTTGCCTCCATGAGCAAATCACTGATTTAATGTCAACTCAAAAGTGGTGAATAAAGTGCAAAGTCTTCAAGTCAATCAGTTAGTTTTGGCAGTTCAGTCTGCACCACATTGTTGCTTTGAGAGAAGTGACTTAACTGTGTTCAGGCCTTTAACCGTATTAGCTCTGACAACACAATCACCTTTGTTCGGACTGTGTTTCTGCTGTTCTTCACGCTTAACTTTTTATTCTGTCATGTTGCCTAAAAGCTCATACAGGCTAATGTAGAATCTTACATACATGTTGTAAACAGTGTGCAGTGCAGCAGCACAGCCATGATGTAAGGTGCTTGAAGACAGCTTCAACAAGTTGCCTTTGTGGGAAAGAATGTAACCCTTTTACAGCAGCCAGTGCTTTATGATGTGAGCGAGGTAAGCTGTTCAAGTTGTGCACGCACACACTCGCACAGTGTGAGGCCACTTGTATGAATGGTCCGGCCAGCACATTTTTTAATCTAGATTCAGTTTGGCTTTTGAAACGCAAAAAAGGGAAAAGGCGAAGTTTGAAAAAAAAAAAAAACAGTGTTCAATAATAGTCACTGTGTTGAGAGTTGTTGCCTGGAGGCTGAAAGAAAATACCCTGACTCCCAAGAGAGATGTTTCTTTTTCAGTCAAGCTAGCATCACTAGGGTCAATACTGTATGGAGTGTACGCCAAAGAAAAAGCTATGTTTCCATTCTTTAAGGCCTGGACAGATGGCTTTTCTAAATCAGTTACCACTGTGGCAGCCGGAGATGTGAAAAACATGACACAAACAAGGATTTCACTTTGTAATGCATTTTTAGAGGGGCTCAATACAAGTTTACTCCTTTCAAGAACGATTACAAAAACAAAGTCAGACACAACAACATACACATAACTTAACCCGACACTAGAAATGTAGTCTACATCTTGTTCATGGGAGAAGGTACAACGCTAAAGAAAAGAAAACAGTAACTCAGTGGAAAGGTTACTCATAACCGATCATGGAAGTTACAAGGTATTGCAGTTAACCTAAAAGTCACTCTAATTTTACAACCAAATTAGTGACCGGTTGACTTTCTGTAACAGTCTGTCTCTGCCTTACATGGTGAATGTTGTTTTCCCTAGATGTCATTTATTTTCTAATTCCTTCGGTCACATATCAAATGTTGAGAACTTCTCCGATTTCAAGAATTGTAGCATCGGATTTCTGGCTAGCAATGTGGCTAGAGGGACGGCCTGAGCTTTATTCCCCGTAAAAGGTTTTTTTTGGGGGAGTTCTTCCTGTTCTGATGTGAGGGTCCCGGGACAGAGGATGTCGCATGTGTACAGATTGTAAAGCCCTCTGAGACAAATGTGATTTTGGGCTCTACAAAATAAATTGAATTGAATTAAATTCCTCTCCTCCACTCTTCCTTGCTCATCCACCCCAAATATCGCGGTTAGAGGGGAACAAATCAAAGATAGGTTGCAAACTTTTTGAGGTCATATGTCTTTGTAAGAAGTGCTGAGACAATGTTCTTTAATCTTTTGAACATTTCACACAGGAGGGGTGATGTATCCTTGACAAATGTTCGGTAATCTAATTGGAGAGATGTGCTATGCATAACTTTGAGTTGTATCAATGTATGATTTGCATTTATTGAACTGTCAATATTTCTAAACAGGCTTTCCACACGTTATCTATAATTTCAGCACCCATCTTACTGCCAGTCTTCCCTAAAGGAATTTGATGATGGGCTATATAAATTGTGTAAGATGTTGTAAAAACGAGACACAGCGCCTTTAGTCCATAGTTTCTTAGTGAAGAGACTATTTTAAGCAGCATGGTGAGGTTCCTGCCTGTGCAGTCGGATGTGAGCCCTCAACAAATGTTGCATTTGTATAAAACAAAGAAAATGCTGATTTGGAAACTGAAATGCCTGCTGCAGTTGTTTGAAAGAGGCAACGTGATCATTCATATAGAAATCTCCTATAAAGATGATACCCTTCTCCCTCTTAAGTCACAAAGACAGGGTCATCCAGAACTGGTTTTAAGGCATGGTTGGAGCATATTGAGGTCTAGGTATATTTAATGGGCTTTCAATATTGAATGCTTAAAACCTCTAAAAAAAAAATCTGTCAGGTCCTGAAACATGGAACATGAACATTCATAAAAACAAAGCTCAAACTTTGCCCTCACCAGCAGCAGTCTGCCCTCCACCACCTGCTCCACCTCTAAAGACTCTGGTACAAAGCCACCCCCCCCCCCTCTCCAGTCAGTCTCATTGGAAGAGTCACTGAGAGTCTCCTGGACAAACACATCTGTCCCTTTGAGCTTCATCAGCTGGTACAGCAGAGACCTCTTCACTGCATCTCTGGCCCCGTTTACATTTAAAGTGCTGATGTTAAAAAGACTCATGGTTAAAGAGATTGAAAGCAAACATAACAGCATCCCTAAGCTGCATTCAGGCTAAGAGACCTTATTTATGATCACCATCATTGTTTAGCTCTTAACTGATTATTTTAGGCTGTAAACGTCTTCAGTTCTCACTAATAAGCTGCCAGCTCTGCAAGGTACTAATGTGAGTACTTGGATAGCCCAGCATATCACAACATTACATGCTGCAAGGAGAGCATTTACAGAAGCTGAGTGCTCTGAAAGGATCCAAAGAGCCCTTCGTAAACAACTGCGGCCTATTGATGACCGATACGAAACAGGGGACAAAGTCTACTCCAAACAGGTGGATTGTACAGAATGGAAAGGTCCAGGTGTGGTCATCGGCCAAGATGGTGCGGTGATATTTGTGAGGCATGGTGGCACTTACGTTCGCGTACATCAGTCCAGGCTTAGAAAGGTAGATAGCCCACAAGCAGTGCTGGGAGAAAGGGACAATCAGCTGGAAGGGACTAAACATCATACAACATTACCAGAACCTGGCTTCAATGAGAATAACTATGACACTGAAAATGAAAGAGAGGAAGAGACGCCTACAAATGGTGAGGAGAACAGTGAACCCCCTCACACACCAAGACAGCCAGGAGGTAGCGATGTCAATCGGACGCATCACAGAACAACTCAACCACAACTTGTGAAGGCCTTCGTCTGAGAACTGGACAGGTAGTTACATACACAGATAGTGGGAGTGGCCAAGCACACACTGGAAAAATCCTCAGCAGGGCAGGAAAAGCCACTGGAACATACAAATACTGGTATCATTTGGAGTACATTGAGCCTGAGGAAATTTCTGGCACTACCGGTTCTGTTGACTTAGGACGAGTACACAATCTTCAAGTGGTCCCATCTGAGCATGTTGAGTTAGGTGCTAGCCATCCTGAAGAAGACATACTTATTGTGAATGAGGATGCCTTCATGTCTGCCAAACACAGTGAACTCAGCAACTGGAAAAATGTGTTTGAAGAGGTGAAAGATGAAGGCCAGAAATGCATCGCTACGAGATGCGTGTGCACATGTGGCACACCCAAAAATGTGACCACATTGATGTTAATTTATGATTTAATTTGTCATTGTTTATTTTGAACGATTTAATATGTAGAACATGATCTTAGGGATTGAAGTAATAATTACAGAATATAATATAAACATATGGACCGTACAGAGGGACAGTAAAGAATTGCAGCGCGGAACTATTGACACCGGAGCAGTTGCGCGCAGGTTACTATAGGGCAGGGGTCTCAAACTCATTTTCACTCCAGGCCACATCAGCATCATGGTCGCCCACAAAGGGCCAGTTGTAAATGTAACTACTCGTAACATATTGTTAAATAACTCTCTGCATTCACAGTTTAAAGTAGTCTTCAATGTACTCACAATACATGTCCATGTTAAATGTACAGTAACCAGCCAAAGAGCTGCTTCTATGACTGTTTAAGAATATCATAATTTTGACTTTCAATCTCATCATTTTGACTTTCTATCATAGTTATGAATTTCTCTCTCATAATTTCGACGATGGGGATATTTAAATTATCAAGTCTAATTAAAAAAAAAAAAAAAAACAATTTCTTTTTTTTTTAGCTGGCGGATTCGCGGGCCACATAAAATGACATGGCGGGCCCGATTCGGCCCGCGGGCCGGGACTTTGAGACCCCTGCTATAGGGTGTGACTCCTGCTCACTCCTCAGATGTAATCTGGAAGAACTGAACGGCTCGTGTCTTTATTTCTGCTGAACTTTACCTGTGTCCTACAGGATATGCATTTTGTTGCTGTGGTACCATTCCTGGGACCTGTAACACACACTCAAGGAGACACCTGATGGTGTTGTACCTAAAGCTAGATTAGTTGCAAGAGGCTTTGAAGAAATTAACACTCAGGAGCTCCCAAAAGACTCACCTACATGTGCCTCGGAGTCTTTAAAAATGATTATGGCAGTGATATGTCAAAAGAAATGGCAGCTAAACTCTATGGCCATTAAAGCAGCCTTTTTACAAGGCAAAGAGTTAACCCAAAATGTCTATATCCGTCCTCCCCAAGAAGCTCAGAGCAAGGAAATTCTATGGAAGTTAAAAAAATGTGTTTATGGCCTAGCAGATGCTTCTCTGTATTGGTACAACAGAGTGAAAGACACTATGCAGCAGTTGGGAGCTACGGTGTCACAAGTTGATCCAGCAGTGTTCTACTGGCTGCATGACTCCTACAATGTGATGGGACTCCTTGCTTGTCACGTGGATGATTTCATCTGGGGTGGTTCAGAAACATTTTCTGAAACTAGTGTTCAGTGATTCCTCGATGGGAAACCTTCCAGACGGACACCTGGTCATGCTTATTTAAATAAATATTTGCATGATCTTTTCAATCATTTGCACAAGTCATTTGTCTTTTGCTTCAACATTTTAGCTTTTAAATGATGAATACTTGTGTTTTTGGTTGTAATGTAATACTTACTGTTTCAGAGCACAGGGGCTGTAGAAAGCCTCACTCATCATTACTGTTGTGCGTCTATGTTCTATAAGGCTTCAAAGGGAATTCCACCAAGATTTCTGTGTCACAGGTCAGCTCTGTCAATACTTGGGAACATGCACCACTTCCTCCTGCTGCTGAGGAGAGAAGTGGCCCTTGATTTTGTCTCGGGATACACAATCTGGGACACAGTGTTTGTTGACCTAAAATATTTGCATCTGAGTTTCTTCACCCAAATGAGGTTTAACTTCTTGGCACTTTTTTAATTAGTGCTACAGTATAAACTGAGTTTTGCTGCAAATGTTTAACTATCCTATGGCTTCACTAATTCACTGTCTCGTTTATTGTCTATGCAGCCGCTGCTTTTACATCACAGTCCCATAACATCAGCTTTAGGAAATAGTTCACAAACACTGACTGAAGTGTAAAATAAATAAATGACAAGGATATGGGCGACTATGGCTAAGTGGAGAGCAGGGCCGTCCTTCAATCAGAGGATCGGTGGTTCGATCCCCGGCTCCGGCTCAGCTAGTCGCATGTCGATGTGTCCTTGAGCAAGACACTTAACCCCAAAAGTTGCTCCCGTAGCTTTGCCTACGGTATGAATGTGATAGAATCTGAATTGTAAGTTGCTTTGGATAAAAGCGTCTGCTAAATGACTGTAATGTACAAACACAGTTTGTACAAAACTCAATATGAAAGCTATTGTATAGTTCTTAATTACAAAACAGTTGCATAGCACTTCATTTATATTTCAAAGTAGAATTGTTTTTTAAAAGCCTTTTTTTAACTACTGTTCTCATTGGCATTGTATTTCACAGTGTCACTTTTCATGACAGTTATCTGTCACCAACCTCTCCCCTTTCAGCCAGTCACATGTCCCAAATGTGGGTTCGGGTTGGTGGATAAGAGATTTATTTACGTTTTCACTTCCAGTTAACAATATCAGTGACATATGTACCAAAGAAATATAGTAGATTTCTGAAATAATCGTAAAATAAAGGAGAGAAGTAGACAATATGCTTTGAGAGCTACATTCACAATATAATTAGTTTGGCGGAATATTATGAATGAAGAGAACACAGATCAACAACGAACAGCTACACAACTTATGTCCAACATCTCACCTCTTGCCTTTCTGGCTCTGGGGAGTTCAAGTGCTGTTGGAATTGCAGGTTCCATGCTGAAAGCTTGACAGCCCTCCTGTGCCTAGTTACGATTGATTACGTATTGGACAGTGGCCGTTCTGGGGAGGGGCTTAGCAAAGGGTCAATTGAGTTCCACCTTTCCAGTCACCAATTCGTGCCATGACGTTTTAGTGACTCCTGAATGCAGAAATATTGAGATAGACACAATAGTAAATAATTGACATGTCTTGAGGTGAGAGGTGAAGGGACCCCTGGGAATATGGCCATGCCAGTTTTTCCATGGTCAAAACATTGCCTCACTTTAGAGCTTTTATGAAACCTTTTTCCCGACACAGTATCCTCACAGCTTTAAAACTGAGGCTGCTTCAGCCTCAGAAAGAAAGTGATCTCGGCCGAGGACGCAGGTGTCCTAGGTGAGCTTAAGATTTTAATGGATTTTATGCATGTTTAAAACAAATAAAGAACTCTTAATTTTTACCTTCAAAAGGACCCTCATATTTAACAATTCATTAATATATTGTAGTGTCACGGGTTGTCCCTAGGGTGGGGCAGTGCAAAAGAGAGCATAAAACAGGCACAATCAGACCGTATAAACAAAACTAGAAAAAGCATTTCCTGCTGAAAATGCGTTGGAATGCTGAAAACTGAAATGAATTGCAAAAACAGAAAATAGATATCCAATTCAAAAACAAATTGCAAAAAGCTTAATAATTCAAATATGAAAAGTCATATCACACCTCTCCTGAAAGAGCTGAACATTTTGATATTTGAACAGTTTCTGTGGCTTAAAAAAAATCCATCAGTGGTGATATTTGTAGTAGTAGAAGTTGTAGTAGAAGTATTAGTAGCATTAGAATAACTACTAGTAGTAGTAGTGATATTTGTAGTAGTAGAAGTAGAAGTAGCAACAGCAAAAGTTATAGTAGAAGTAGTAGTAGTAGTAATACTATATTAGCAGCAGCAGTAGTAGTTAGAGCATTCATTTTTTTAACAAAACAGCCAAATTTTGAGCTTGTTTAAATACAGTTAATCCATGGGGCTTTTATTTTGAAAGGGTGGGGCTGGGTGGGGGAGGGGGAGAGGAGACATAATCATAATGTTTGACACACATAAACAGGTTATTAAATTACAGGCTTCATCACAAGCAGTTCAGTTAGAATTCACTCTGGGGCTTTTATTTTGAAATGGGGTGTGGGGGAGAGGAGACAGAATCATAATGTTAGATAAACACAAACCGGTTATTAAATGACAGGCTCATCACAAGCATTTCAGTTAGGATTCATTCTGTGGGGCTTTTATTTTAAAATGGCATGTGTGTGTGTGGGGGGGGGGGCGGAGACCTGAATGACTGTATGAGAGAGAGACACACAGCGAGATAGAGGGAGAGGAGTGTATGTGCGTGTGTGTCTGTGAGTCTGTGTCTTTGTCAACATCACCAATTACTGGCTCAATCGCAAACACCTGTGTGCCTGAAGCCATTCGAAAATATTCTCCATAGAGATCCCATTGAAAATAAAAAGCGTAATCATTCAAAAAGTTTAAAGGTTAGAAATATGAAAAGTCAAAGCACCCCTCTGGTGAAAGAGCTGAACATTTTAATAGTTGAACGGTTTCTGTAGCTTAAAAAAATGAAGGACAAGAAGCGTTGCGACGGAAGAAATAGAAGTTGAATAAAGATTCGAAGAACAATTATTATTTGTTGGATAATAAACAACAATAATAAACAATTATTTATTGTTGGAATGCTTAACAGCATTCCAACAATAAAGATTCAAAGAACAATAGCCAACCTTTATTGTTGGAATGCTTAACAAGCGTCCCGGAGGAGAAAGTAGTTTCTTCAGCAAACAAAGTACTCCAACCCGGCAAAGTCCTTGGTCTCTGTTCCTCCAGGTAGGCGTCCTCTCTCCTACTCCGTGCCCAACTCCTCTGCCTTGGTGCTCTCCCCTTTATTCAGTTTCCCAGCCCTGCCTCAATTAGGGGCCTTAAGCACCTGCAGCTGGGTGCATGATGAGGCAGTCTGGGAGCTGTAGACTCTAGCCCGGTGGCCATTTTGGGTTGTGGGCACTGCTCCTGGGTGAGGATGTAGCGCCCCTCCACAACTTGTCCCCTTGTGATGCCACAATATCTATAAATTGACCCCAAATCAATAGCTCATCTTATCAAAGACCTACATCGAGAATTCCTTAAAATATCATTGAAAATATTTAACTCTAAACAAAAATCAAGATAACACTTTAAATTCAGAACAATGGATTTGTGAAATGTTCAATTTCATAAAAAGCCTTCAAACTGTGCAAATAGTTAATTAAAATAATACATTTGTTATCCACTTCAAATCACATGATCAAAGCTATAATATGCAAGAATTTCCATGAACCCAATGTTTGTACTGATACAAAATAAATCCCTCTTAATCGTCACTTCTAACTTCCACAAGTGTGTGGTAGTGTGCGTATCTACAGAGACTCTCTGGGCCCCACGTGGGGGTGTGCAGCCAGTTCAGGTTGTCAAATACTGCTGCTTTGTCACGCCCCTCGGCGTCCCCCTTTGGCTCTGTCAGATGCAAAGTGGCCGTGTTTGCCGGATGAGAACGGGTTGTGACATTGCACACAGCTACTACAGGGCAGGATGAAGCTGCCCTTTGACTGGACTCAGTCAAAATCTGGCAACTTGGCAGCTTTCTGCTGGTTTGTGAGGAGGTGTGGATGTGTGTGTGTTTTAGACCGTAATCGACGTGAAACAATCTGAAAATAACTACAAATGTTCTTCTGATTAACGCCTTTTATCTTTCTGACGCCACTAGCTCTCTGCATTCACTCTCTAGCTCACTCGCCCATTGCTGCTCACTCGCCTTCGGTGGCCAAATGTCAATGCTTTGTGTTTTTACACAGCAGCCAACAAATGTAGCATACTATACCTTTAATGAGATGAGAAGTAATTCGATTACATTTTTGGATTTTTATACTCTGACATTTGGAAAGTAAATTTGTTTTATTAGTATGTGCACTGAATTTCTGCCATGTAAAAATGTATCTAGCTGCATGAAAACCAGGCCGATGTCTGTCGAGCTCCTGTTGTATTCAGCCGTCCGTGTGTAGAGACGCAAACGCTAGTTAGTCCACATGTCTGCAATAACTTACTGATGTGCTTTGACATTTGACCTCAAGGTATGTGTGTGAGGGAGAGAGAGACAGAGGGAAAGTGAAGAGAGTGACAGATGACAGCCCTGCAGAAAGTCACACTGAGGCCTCCAGTCCCTCAGTCAGCAGTCTACGACACACTGAACCAGCATGTTCCCTGTGCTCCTCTTAATGTGTGGCATTGTAGATGTATGCATCCTTCATTTGTCTCCCCGAGACTCTAAAGGCTCAAGGAGGTTGAGAGTTCAAAGTATGTGTGATGCTTTACAAACAGACTTGCAGACTAGTTTTCTGCACAACTGCTCTGCTGCAGCTTTGCTCCATGGATGAATTGTACACCACTAGCAGCGGCTCTGGCAGAGAGGCTCTTTCATTACTTTTTCATTTTACTAATCATTCAACAGGAAAAAATGATTATATAATGTGCCGTGTGTTGCGCTTTCCCAGTAGTTTTTAGATGCACATAAAAGTTCTCACATAAAATATTCTCAACTTTATATTCTTAACAGCACAAAGCAACGTGTGGCAGTACCTTTCATGGTCATCTTCTACTAAACAAATTCACATACATCCACTCTCTTTGCAGGTTTCACTATGAAGTAGCTCACTGATAACAAACCTAAACAAGACTCATTAGTGAGTGAGAGACGTGATGGAGCACTGCAAAGGAGAGAACTGAAGGGTACAACACATCAAAAGGAGGAGAACAGAACATTGAAACAGTGAGTTTGCTCCTCAATAGCTCAGACGGCGCTGTAATTATTTTTAATTTACTTTTATTGACACTTCAGACTGGAGTGGTGAGCTCTTCAGGATGCATGAGGTAAAGCAAGGCTTTTCAAGCATTGATTTCAGAGAGAGAGAGGAGTGGGGAGGGAGAGGGAGAAAAAGTGACAGAGGGTACAAGGTGCTGGAAACATACAATGAGAGATACCCAGTGATTGAGAAGAGGAACAAGGACCGACTCAATTTATTCTAGCAAGATGAGGAATTAAGAGAGATGTGCTCACAATGATGTATCCTATAAGTAATGCAAGTGAGCTCATTAGCTGTGGGCTGCGTTTTCCACACTCTGTGTCAGTGCTCTTGAATGAATGGCTTTAGAGAGACGTTGCTCACAGCTCAGCCAGTGAGAGTCCACTCAAGAGTGCTGTTATATAATGGCCCTTATTTGGACTCATTACAGGCAGGACCTTTTATTGCATAGTGTTGTACTTAAGTAAAAGTAAGCCGGGTTTTGTTGCACAGGCGTGACTGCATTGTGAGTGTATTGTACTGTTGGGAACAAAAAGGAGGTCGAGAAATGTCAGTGTGTGACAGAAAATGGATTTTGAGTGCAGCGGGTCATGATGGCTGATAGAAGGCTAATGTGTAGTGTGATTTCCATAATGGCAGCAGAGCTTCAAAGCCTGAGATACACACAGGTATAAAGGCAGGTGTAGCTGTGCACGTGGACAAAGGTTTTTGTTTAGCTTGGGTTCACACAGAGTATTGTAAAAGCTTTAAAACACAGCTGATGGTCAAAAAACATGTCAGCTATGACAACGTGATCCTTGTTTATTTTTCCTATCATCGCATGTTCTAACACCAATAGAAGACAATAGATGAAATGTCCTTCCAAAAACATTTCAATATTACTAAAGAGAACATAATGTTGTGTCTGGTGTGGTCCCTCATTGTAGAGCTTCATTCATTAAAAAAGCGTTGCATGTATGTGGTGGATGGGGGGGGGGGGTACCAGTTCTCTGACACCAGTGCAGTCTGGATGTGAACGCCAGACAGTGAAGGCCCCTTCAGACACAACATGACTACTGCACCATTTCATCTCACAGCTTTTCGTTGCACCTTGTGCTGAACCCAGTGGATGTAACAAATGCATGAACTCATTTTTCTGCATTTGTTGAGACAGGATGTGCCTTATTTCACAATGTTACGTAGGTGTCCATTACAGTAATAGTAATAATCCAGGGATGAACATCTGATGCAAACTGATGTAAATGCTTGGACTGTCTGGTCCATGGTGTGCAGTCACATACTGAGCTTATGCATAACCATAACGCAATTATTAAAATGTCCAGGGTGTGCTGCTCCAGAAACGAATGCAGCAGAACTCCAAGGAAAAGGACAACTGTGACAGCCTTCAATGTTATGCTTATCAGTCAAATGAATGGAGAAACATTAAAAGTGTTATCTAAATGTTTCTGCTGTTACAATGAGATTCTATGAAGAGGCACCGTTTATTATTTGTTCATCTGGTAGTGCACTGCTGTATAGGAGTTCACTTGAACAGAGCCTATAATTCAACTTAATGAAATCAGATAACACACACACACACACAACCATAACGGTCTGAATGTGCAAAATAAAGACAATGATGTTCCCTCATTGAATACAGTGAGTGATCAAACCGTTATCTGTCATTGACACAGACAGCAACACTTGAACAGTGAATTAAAGTCACGTCCCTGTCATCTTTCTCAATGTGACCATAATGGGCTGTACAGATGTCTGACACAGAGTCTTCAAGAGTGACTTACAACTGAGACCCAAAAGACGGATGCACCTACAGACACATTTCCAGTGGGGTAATCCACATATTAATACGACTATAAAAATAAGCCATTCACTTTGCAAGAATCAACAATGCAAAAAATCGGACAAGTTCTATCTGCACAACAAAATTAAGTAAAGCTTGCAAGCTAATTAAGGCAGCCATGCACCTTTTTGATCATGGCAGTTCACTTCAGGCCTCATTGCTCTGCTTCATCTTTTGCTGTATGCCTGCTGTCGCTCCTCTCACCTGAAAGCTCTGCTGTCACTTACTGCGACTGATGTCCAATTAGCACTTCTAAAGCTCCATCTCCACCTCAGTCATACACTGGTCGCAGAGGCTGCCATACAAGCTGTCACCTGCTCTTCAGGAGCGATTAACATTCACACACACACACACACACACACACACACACACACACACACACACACACACACACACACACACACACACACACACACACACACACACACAGCCACCGGCAACAAGTTAGGGTTTAGTATCTCAAAGACACTTCGACACAGACTGATGGAGCCGGAGATCAAACTGCCACAGCCACGCCCGCATAACACAATGATAAGAAAAACAGCAACAATGATAGTGGTTAAAGTGACGATGACAATAATTGAAAAGCACTAATGATAATAATAATACCAACTATATCATAAACATTATCAAGAGGAAAATAAACATGCACAGAGCACAAAAAATAAATAATGGTGGTAATAATAATACCACAGTGACAACATTTACAAAGATGGTGATAATGACAACAATATTATGAAGTGAGTAAGTAGGTACTACTACTACAACTACTAATATTACTACTACTACTACTACTACTACTACTACTACTACTACTACTACTACTAATAATAATAATAATAATGGTTTGGAGCAGTTAAGAGGGGTGTGACTGTGTTGATGTTCATGTGTGATACCGTTGTGCAAGTGCCTGTCACATTAAAAGTTCATCGGCATCGTGGTATACGTGTGTCTGCCTGTTTTTAATAGGCAACAGCAGCTGAATTGTTGTGCCTAATTAGATGCATCACTTTAAAAGTGTCGGAATAATCGCTTCAATCACACATGCAAAACACACCTCTGAAGTCATCTTGTGCAGTTGAGTATTTTTTATATTGTATTTATTCATTATTTATTATCTTTGGAACTGCAGCAGCAAATAAACTCACAAATATAAACACGGACACATGCACTGCTGGCAGCCTGTCGGAGCTCGGAGCTGTTATTCTCAGAAGAGCTGCCTCTGCTCCCATGATGCAAATTAACAAACGCTACAAGGAATTAGTGTTTCTTGACACTGTACAAAATAACTTGTTCTGCTCCGTCTCTCTGCGATGCATGCTGCTCCTTGATACAACTCTATCTCAGTGCTATTTGGGTTTGTGTGTGTAGGACAGAGAGACAGGGTGTGTGTGTGTGTGTGTGTGTGTGTGTGTGTGTGTGTGTGTGTGTGTGTGGATTAGAAGAAATTAGGCATGGCAAAGTCAGACAAATTTCTCTGGATGATTTTGTCCAGACAGAAACAATATAAGGGAGGGAGACAAGCCAGATGCACACAC
The DNA here is from genome assembly GCA_028022725.1 of Lycodopsis pacificus. Lineage (NCBI taxonomy): Eukaryota > Metazoa > Chordata > Actinopteri > Perciformes > Zoarcidae > Lycodopsis > Lycodopsis pacificus. Next base: position 6,309,413 of record CM051700.1, read on the forward strand.
ATATTCAGAGACACACCATACACACCGACACACATAACACAAATACAAAACATATGCACATGCAGTCCTTACGACAAAGAGAGGCCGTCAGGTATTTCCTGACCCAGATGCACATACCTGGTCAAAAATACTGAACTTCAAACACACGTCGCTCCTTTTCCTCAAACAGACCTGCACAGTCTCTCACTCTCTAACTTTTCTTTCATTTAACCTCAAACACACTCACTCACAAAAAAAACGCGTTCAGGTCAGTTCAGTTTGTTGTACCAGCTGGATCTGAACAGGATCTCACACAGAACATTGAACAATAATACGTGTGAAGGGGTGACATAATGTGGTAACTTAACTTAATATAAAGATGAAATATTAAATGTAAATTATTGCAAAGTAATCAAATAAAATAGTTCAGACATGTGACTAAACATAATAACAATAACAGCCATTGGAAATATGATTAGTTTGAATTAATTTAAATTTGTGATAATTATTTTTCATATGAGGGACAGTGTGAAAACACTGATTCTTCAGGTGATTATACACTGATGAAAACATAGTTAGGAATATTATGTTCAATTTCTGCTAACAGATCCCCTTAAATGCTACACACTGGCCCTTTAAATGAAATAAATAACTACAAACGTTTTGCCCCACAGTGAGCCTCTTGGGTTAACTTTAGAGAAATGTTAGCATAATATCATGTTGATTTGTTTTTCAGGAGACACAGAGTGCTTTGCATTACGCTAACTTGTGATTCCTCGCCTCCTTTCTCCTTGCTTAACCCGGAAATTGTTTAATCCTCGCCATCATGGAGGATCTTACAATCCCTTAAATGCATCTCGAGGAGAAAATAGAAAGATTGTAAGAATTTTTTTAAGGGTGGCGACGTGGTGGTTCGTGGAATTTTGATCCTTCTTCGCCATTAAAACGCAAGTGCTTTTGAGGGATATGATTTTAATGCTTCAGAGTAGCAAGTCGGCTCGATAGCGCCCCCTACGAAAATCCGACGAAGCAGCCCTCGTAAAATGTTCGACCCAGATGTACTAAATTTGCTAGGCACATATATCACATGGAGACTTAAAAAAGTATCTTGGGACCATGCTCTAAACCCAACCAGAAGTCGTCCATTTTGAATTTTGTACAAATTTCTGGTGGTTTTTTTTGCCATTTCCAGGCACTGCACTGAAACTCCTCCTAGAGAATTAATTAGATCAACTTCAAATTTGGTCAGTAAAAACTCAAGACCTTAGTGATTCAAAATGATCAAAAGCTTGACGTTTCATGGAGTGGCATGGACGTGGTGTGGCGGCCATTTTAGATGGTTCGCCATTATACATCAATCTGTTGTAACTCGACTGTACTTGTCAAAACTGTCCCAAACTTGACATGCTTGATGAGTTATGCCAATATTAACTCAGTCATAGCGCCACCTACTGGCAACCACGGACGTAAGCAGGATTCTAAAAATACAGATGTCCAAACTTTGAACTTATTAAAAGGGTTTGTGGGCACACCACCAGAAAAAAAGACTTCTCTGATCTAAATAGGTGAAAAGTAAGATGTTTGGAGAGCAAAAGTTGGATACCAAAGGTTTTCAAATTGCGCTTGCACATGGAGTTTTCGTTAATGGTAAATTGAATTGTTTTTGTTAGTTTTGGAGCCAAGTCATAATGTAAGGTAATTTAATGCAATGTAAAGTTTGTTGAATAAAATCAAACTGCACCCAGCTAAATTCATATTATAGATTATACTACATGGGCTCACCTCTTAGCCTACATTTATTTCTCCACAAAAAGATGTTTTTTTCCCACATGGAACTATACATTCTGCCATTTCTCCTTGACTCTTCCTGCTTAACAAAGACTTGCATTTACTTTGACAGTTTGCCATGTTACAAACACTAAAGCGCATTTACACACATTCAGCTTGTTGATCTTTAAAGGCTTACATTTATGATGGTATTCGGAGATACACTCAAAACATTCAAGACTTAAGACCTGGCAAAATGACCTGGCTACACCGCTGGTCCACGCAGGAAATACTGTCGAACTCGTGCATGCAGTGTCTGATGGTCACAGAAATGCACGGCCACATCAACCAGCGTCCTGCCAGTAGGCCTACCCTTGACACGCGGAAAGGTGTGAGGGCAGCTTTAATTTGAGTTATTCTTTACCTCAGAGTTGGTTGAACTTGTTTTGATGTTGCATTGTGTGTTGGTCAGTGTGTTTTGTTTGTTACTGCTGGAGTTGAATTCTCCGCTAACGTTAGGCCTTGGGTGACTGCCTTTGTGAATCAAGTGACTTGAAAACCCTCTTTAGTGGGAGACTGATACAAACTTGAAATAAAATAAGTTGAACCTCCCATCTCTATTCCGTATCATAGAAACCAGACGCAACCAAGTGTCTCAGTTGACAAAACGCTGCACACGTTTTCAGAAGAGAGGTGCTCGTCTATCTGTCTGTGTGTTCACTGTGTAGTAGACCAGTGACCTTTTCAGGCTGTTCTCCAGCTCTCACCCACTGCATGTTGGGATGGCTCCGGCAACTCCTCAACCCTGAATACGATAAGTAGTTCAGAGAATGCATGGGTGGATTTCTGAAATGTCAAGGTTTCATTACAACAGTCTGAGAAGTGAAAACGATTATAAAAGGTTTCAGCGCTTGATAAGCAGACTCTTTCAAACTGCACACAACCCTGAAAACCAGATGGAAAAAAAGTAATCAAAATCACTGTCCTCTTTGGTTTAAATGATACTTCACTTGTTGCTTCGTTCTTCTTTTTTAGAAAGGAAAGATTTTACCATGGTCAAAGGCAAATAGTTCATTTTATTGTCTACCCATCTGACAAACAGGATGGCATGTGATGCCAGCCAATCCCACAGGAAGAGCTTCCATCACATTCGGCAGCTGGTGGCGATGATAGATTTAAATTGAAGCCACACCTGTAAACTAAAAACTGGTCTGCCCCACGTGTGACATCACTGCCTTTTCACTTCCTGTTCTGGCTGTCCCAGCGTCGGCTTCAAGGACAATTTGGACACAGAGGCTCCCAGGAAGCTGTCTGTTTCCTGATCTGAGTCAGAAAAAAATCAGGAGGTTTGGAATAAAACAGGAAGGAGGACACAATAGAGACAAAAGAATTTTTGATTACTGGAAATCTAGAACATTTTGTTGGTTATATATATTTTGATTGCATTGTGTTTTTGTCCAGGAAGGTTAATCCACAGCAATGCTTTCTGTGGAAGCATCTTTTACTTCATCATTGGCCTAGCAGTTGATTGACTCGCTTAACATGAAAATAAGCCAAAAAAAGTAAGAGGGTCTGAAAAGAAATTAAAACTGAAGCATCAAAATGCTTTGTAATAACTGGTTATTGCGTTTAGAGTTGTTGGTGTCAGCCGCAGCTCTGCAGTCAGAGGAAAAGTGACCTTAATGTATCTCGTCTCACACAAGGATAACAAAGGAAATACAAAAGAGCCACTCTTGTGTCTGTTTAACTATGAAGATTCATTCAGCAACCGGTTAGCTTTGCTTAACATTCCGCGGTCTCCTGGAGTCCTGCTCATAACACCCAGTACTCCTGAGGTTTCTCCCTTTTTTTCTACTGTGTTTTTTAGGGGGGGGGGGGGGGGTTCCTAGTGTGAGGGTCTTGGGACAGAGGATGCCATATGTTGTACAGATTGTAAAGCCCTCTGAGGCGAATTTGTGGTATTGGGCTATGCAAATAAGTTGATTTGAATTGAAATTGAATTAAACCAATTTCTGGGCTGCTGTTGAAACACGGCGATGCAACATGGACTTTGAAGAGGACCCACTCCCTTTGTCAGTATGAAGGATTCATTTTTAGCTAATGAAAACACAATGATACTTAGTTTCAGGTCATTATACACAAATGAAAACATAGTTGTTAACATTATATTCGATGTCTACTGAAGGTTCCACTACATTTCTAGACACTGGCCCTTTCAGGCTAGAGAGCTGGTGGTGTATGTCTGAATTCAAAGTCTTGAGAGGTTTTGTTTTTCTTAGTCTATCCCTGCTATCTCACTTGGCTCTGATGTGCTGATTGCTCTGTGAGTGCGTTGGTGTGCTGAATCTGTAGGACAGAAAGCCCATTAAGCCATTAGACAGACACGACCCTGTTTTCGAGTAGAGATGGAAGGCACTTCTCTGATGACCAGAGGCTGGACACGTTGGCACCAGCGGCTGTGTGTGGGTGTTGGGTGTGTGCAGGTCAGAGTCAAGGGAGTCGGATAGGTGATGAAATGAATTCAATGTGACGCCTTCAGCTCAGCACTGCCCCCACATGGTGGAGCAGAGAATGACACGGCAAATTGATGTTCATCATAGGAGATTGCCTCTTAAAAAGTAACTAGTAACTTTAAGGGTGAAATTAATGTAGTTGAGTCGAAGTGTAAAGCATGAATTGGAAATACTCCGTCTAAATTGTACTTAAGTACAGTACTTGAGTAAATGTACTTAGTTTCATTCCATCACTGAATGGAATTGATACAATTAACCCTTATTGCCTGAGTTTATTTACAATTATATAAAAAATTAATTATTTGTTTTTTGCTGTCATGCAGATGCTACATTAAGTGGAGATTGTTAATTTCAATATAGCACATACAATAGATATACATTTAGGTATGAGGCAAATTAGTGACATTAGGCATAATTGGGCATAATAGTAATTAAACCAATTTTCCAGTCTCAGGTATGTAGATTATTTTATTGATGCTGCTATTGCTGAAACAGGGCTTCGAAATTGAATAACAACATATGTTTCTGTACAATCATTGCTGTTCCATCATCACAGTATTTCAAATACAGCGTAATACTGCTAAATCACTCTGCTGCACAGTCCCAAGGGCTGGTATCCCCTTGTTCGCAAGAAGAAAACAGTGTCACTTGTGGAATTCTTGTTGAGGCACAGGTGAACATTGCACTTTGAACATCTGAACACAGTCTGGCCCTTGCAATTTGGGAGTTTGCAGCGTTGCCGCCCACTTTCAACCACTGGCCAGTGACCCATAGCATCTGAACGGACTTCCAGTGTTGGAATAGCCTTAGCTGGACCTATACACTCAGTAGACTACTTTATTTATTAGTAGTAAGCTTGTTAAAACCTTAAACTGCACGCTATAATTCAGTGGCATGTGAACATTTGTATTGATATCGAAGCATGACAAACAAATGATTTTGCACCATGGGTCCTGGCAAAGGAGATGGGTCCCAGTGCTGGAGGTGCCTGAGCCTGGAGCTACAAATATCTGTCTCCAGCTGCTAAATGCTCTATGTTCACTTTGTCCGTCTGCCGTTTGGTGCCGAGTAGCAGTCGGTTCATTAGAGCCTTTTCTCCCCTTTTTAAACTATTAAACTAGATGCATTAGAGGGGAAAGACATTACCAAACAGGCTAACGAGCAGAAAGATGAGTTGCTAAAGGAGAACTGTAGAGTTAGTGATGATAGTAGTGACATCTTTTACATCACACATAGTTAATTGACCTGATTTTAATAGTAACGTAGTGATTGGTGCATCTTTAAGTCTTGTTTAGTAACTTCATGTGCCCATGTGTGAGCCAACTGGCAGCCATTACAGCCAGACTCTCAGGCTGAAAGAACATCTCTACACATGAGTAAAGGAGTCACACGTAAAGTCCAAACTGATGGTGTGGAGTCACCTACAGCATATGTCTGCAGAAACCAATTTCCCTTTATCCTTGGGAGGTAAAAAGCAGAGTTCTGGTAGTGCGCCACTTTGAGAGGTGAGCCTTGACACGGATCTCCAGCTGCTTTCTATCAAGATCCACTTTGCAAACTCATATCAAACTAGATGAGTTGATGCTGAGGGCGGCGGGATAAGGCCAGAGGGAAAGAGCAGGAAAGCTTGAGCGCTTAACTCAGAGAGTGGAGAGAGACAACCAAAGAGGAGAGCAGTGTTAAGAATGGCGTATAAAATTGGAATGTGCACGGAAAGAGCTGGAGAACATTCGAAAGACTGACTGAGAGAAAGAAGTGCAGCACTCTATTAATCCCTGTCCTGGAACGCTGCAGAGAACAGTGTGCGACAGCTCATTAACTTCCATCATGCCGAGCTGTTTTCTGCTTCCATGAACCCGTAACTGCTTCCAAGGCACTGCACTTTCTGTTTCTGGTTATTTTGTGACGCGAATGCTGTGGCTTGAGAAAATCTGACTGATGTAATAACACAGATAGAAAGACAGGGAGATGAAGAGGGAGATGCATCATTATCTGAGCTCCAAACTAAGGACTGCAACGTCCACTGAGCACTCAGAATGGAGAGACATGTATGCATTGTGAGGAAGACACCAGCATTGGCACCTGCTCTGTTGGTTGGTGGCTTGAAGGCGGGGGGGGGGGGGGGGGGGGGACTAGCAAATGTGTACAGAAGGAGTTAACAAAATGCTATGTTTCTATTTCCACCAAACTGTGCTGCTTGATGCTCTGTAATGCCGTGTTCACACCAAACGCGGTGCGAATTCGCGTCCAACTCGCCGCCCGGTCTCGCCGGGGACCATTTTGCCGTGTTCACAACAAACGCGGCGGGAATCGCGCCGGAGAGGGGGCGGGGCTTATCACCCTGAAAGCCGCTCAACTGTCCGCCATTAACCATGTACAAAATAACCTATATTTCTGCTTAGTACGTGTTGTGGAAGTCACAGATATCCCGGGAAACTAAACGCAGTCATGTCTGGGTTCATAATATTGTTCAGAGGAGCTCCGTGGATTTTATCGAGCTGTATTCACTGTGTCTAGCAAGCCACAGGTCGCTGTTTGAGATGACTGAATGTTAAAGAGATGGTGGAATGTATGATTGGAGAGAGAGAAGCGAAAAAGTTGGACGTGATCACGCGTCCAACAACACTGTCGCGCGCATTGATGCTTTGTCCGAAGACATCCTGGCTACATTAGTCGGTTTAGTGAAGAAGAGTGAGTTTTACTCTCTGCAAGTAGACAAGCCTAAAGATCTGGCCAATCTGGCCAATCTTCTGGTGAACGTCCGTTACCTTTTCGAAGTCACGGTGCAGGAAGCGTTCGTGTTTTTTATCTTGTAAACAAACGCCACGCGCGAGCAAACTGTTCTCTCATTAGTCCGATTTGTATGCGGCTCTGTTGCTTTTTTTTTTTTAAAAGGTGTGTGTGGGGGGGGGGAGATTTGGGGTGCGTGAACCCGGTCGGGATGTAGAAGGGGGTGCGTGGCCTAAAAAGTTTGGGAACCGCTGATATACACAATACTATTTTTTTGTGCATTGAAAAATATTTTAGTTTCGTCATTTATATAAAAAACACAAATCCTGCCACATGGTGGAATTAGCAAGCACTAGTTAACTAGCTAACTTGTTAATTTCACCATGCTTCAGTGCTACACATGGTTACAGAAAATCAGACGAACACAGCTGTCACTCATCTGGTGATAGCAATGTTCTTTTTAATGCTGTGAGTGTGTGGATGAGGCATTAAATGTTACTCATTTACTCCGGCTCGCTTCATAAAGTTAGTACTTCAGTGCTCATTCTAGTCGCTACTGCAAATCCTCAACTTCGTGAGTTTGCAACTTGTCAAAAGTTTAACGGGTGCAACTGCAACGGTACATATAACAGTGGCTGCCACTCTGATCAGCCTGCTCCAGTGATTTGAATGGGATACATGCATACTTCAGTGTAGGTAATATAAGGATATGAAATATAAGGTGATAGATGGAAACTCATAGTGTGACAACCCCCCTCCTCCCATACACCAGGTGCTGCGGTTGGCTTTGATTATTGGTTGCAGGTGCTGATTGGGGGGTCGTCAGCTGAATGAGCACACCTGAGCCGGTGTGGCTCTGCCTTAAATACCCTCTTCAGTTGGCAGCTCTCGCTCTAAGAGAGAAGATCTTGTCAGTCACCAGCATTTACACTGTTCTTTAGATTGATATTTCTGTTATTGCCATTTGCTGCTACACACACCCATACATGCACCTAAGACTGATACCAACCTTTTGTGTCGTTGGAGAACCTCGTCTGATGAAAAGAATGCATATGCACATTTCTATGCATCTGGCCACTTATCTTTCTAAGTTAGAAATTGCAAAGATTGAGCTTGTGTTGAACTGGCTTTTAATTTTAACTTGAAACATTCAAGGCCAAACTTGCAAGCCATGAAGATGCTCAGCTTGCTACTGGAATAACATTAATTGCATGATGATATCATCAAAACTCAGCTGGACACATTTACAATTTAACACAACTGTATGCCTGTAATCCCCACTGGTATGTTTATTTACATCAGCCAATATTTATGTTGAAAAGGGAATAATGTAACATTTTAAATGCTACAAATATTTCAGAGCCACTCGTAAATTACCAAAGATGGCCATGGAGGCTGACCAGCCAGCCCTTTTGGGGAGCTAATCTCAAACATCTTTTCTTTTCTTTCTAAGCACCCACTTTTGTAAATGGGCATCATTTTAATTTATGGAAATTGAAATTGACGTGAAATGTTTCACCTGAAAACATTGAAATCCGTTTGTGGAGATAGGGCTGACTGTGCAAGAACAGTGAAGATGATAGAACCACAGAAACAATTAATTACTGAAAATAAATTGTCCTTTTAAAAAAAAATGGGTGGGGCTCTTTGACTTTGGGTTCACTTTTTTAAGGGCAGTCAAGTTCTGAACCGGTAACAAATGAAGCTAAGGTTGAATTAATCAGAGCTCACAAAGGCTCTATTTGACCATATCTGTACCTCTCACTGCGCTCCCCCTCCACCATCCCTCATGACTCTCACACACTTGCATGTACACACATCCTCATTACTTAAACATGTCAGACTGGTGCAATCGGAGACAGAAAAAGGCCGGTAATAAAACGGCAGTGGGACTGTCAGCGTTTTTAATGAGCTGTAGTGTCTCATAGATCTGGGGGCTCTCGCTGTCCCCTCTGGGGAAAAAAGAACTTGTCCTTTCACGAGAAACTTTTTAATGAACAAAGAGCTGGAACTATATTCTCAGGTAGATTACAGTTTGCTGTGCCTTCCCTTCAGGGAAAGCAGAGTTCTGCTGAGTTGTAAAAACAGTTTAACCTGAGTTAAAGCGCCAACATCCTTAATAAGGAAATGTGACAATATATTACATTTATTCCAAAGCAAATGAACGGTTTTGAACGCCTGGTGTCTTAATGTTCTTCACTCCATTTGTGGAGATACTGTACTACATTCAGAGCAGAACAAGTAACATCAGGTCTGTTCTCTTTAATCCGAAGGATGAATTTAGGCTGTGTAGCTATGCAAGAAATCACCCTGTTCCAAATCAGCTTGAACTAAATCATGACAACTCAAATCCCTGCGTGGTAGCGATGCATTTGCATATTGAATTTAAAGTTCAAAAACAATATTCAGGTTTAGAGGAGAAGCTAAAACATGCTTTTTTTTCTGTGCTGAAGGGAGTACAACATATTGCAGATTGTCTCTGGCAGACCATGAAAAGGTCACAAGCATCAACTCTGTAAACGCTAGAGGCCTGAGCTATTCTGGGACTGGAGCTGTGTGTTATTTAGCAGAGCTGCAGTCTGGTGTGACATCGGCAGACACACTTCAATCACTGTGAAGCTACTCTTTATCCTAATCCTCGCTCCTGTGTGATGCACAGACACATTTCCCAAAATACTCCTGATTATCTGTCATTTCGGGCTTTGGGCTGAAACATCAGAAAGAAACTGAATCTTGTGCAGCAGAGCACCTGGGTCATGCAAAACAAATATTGCAGTTTTAATTATTTGTACATTGTCGTGTCCACAGGGCATCACAAGGTTTTAAACATGTTTTTAACATTTTAATTTTGACTGAAGACACAGGCGAGAGGAAATTAATTATCTCATTATCCATGGAGCTCAGTGTTGGTTCTGTCAGAGTACTGAAGTCTCACAAGCATCGTTCGATTGGCATCAACTGTTTCATTCAGGATTTACAATCACAGGCTTATTCACCCTCTTTTTGGTGATAATCTGACGAGCAGCATCCAGTCATATCTGTGCAGGTGGACAGCGCGACCATTTATCAGGCCAACATCACTTTAATTGCCATCTGCTGCACATGGTTAATTCCTTCACATCAGTGTCTCTTACTAAACTATATGACTCATGTTATTTATTGTGTATATACAGTGGAGGAAATAATTATTTGATCCCTTGCTGATTTAGTAAGTTTGCCCACTGACAAAGAAATGAGTGGTCTATAATTGTAGGTTTATTTTAACTGAGACAGAATATTAAAAAAATGAAATGCAGAAAATCACATCATTTAAAAGTTATACATTGATTTGCATTTGATTGTGGGAAATAAGTATTTGATCCCCAACCAACCAGCAAGAATTCTGGCTCCCACAGACTGGTTAGATTAGTCCTCTCGCTTTAAGGAAGTACTCCGAATGTCAACTCGTTACCTGTATAAAAGACACCTGTCCACAGAATCAATCAGTGTCCAACCTCTCCACCATGGGCAAGACAAAAGGGCTGTCTAAGGATGTCTGGGACAAGGTTGTAGACCTGCACAAGGCTGGAATGGGCTACAAGAAAATTGGCAAGCAGCTTGGTGAGAAGGAGAAAACTGTTGGTGCGATTCTTCGGAAATGGAAGAAACGCATAATGACCATCAATCGCCCTCGGCCTGGGGCTCCACACAAGATATCACCACGTGGTGTATCGTTGATCGTGAGAAAGGTGAGGGATCAGCCCAGAACTACACGGGAGGAACTCGTTAATGATCTCAAGACCACAGTCACCAAGAAAACCATTGGTAACACACTATGCCGTAATGGATTAAAATCCTGCAGCATTCACAAGGTCCCCCTGCTCAAGAAGGCACATGTACAGGCCCGTATGAAGTTTGCCAATGAACACCTGAATGATTCAGAGAAGGCTTGGGAGAAGGTGATATGTTCAGATGAGACCAAAATCGAGCTCTTTGGCATCGACTCGCCGTGTTTGGAGGAAGAGAAATGCTGACTATAACCCCAAGAACACTATCCCCACCATCAAGCATGGAGGTGGAGACATTGTGCTTTGGGGGTGTTTCTCTGCTCTGACTTCACCAAATCGAGGGCAGGATGGACGGGGCCATGTACCGTGAAATCTTGGGCGACAACCTCCTTTCCTCAGCCAGGACACTGAAAATGGGTCGTGGATGGGTCTTCCAGCACGACAATGACCCAAAACATACGGCCAAGGCAACAATGTGCTTCTCAAGAAGAAGCACATTAAGGTCATGGAGTAGCAAAGCCAGTGTCCAGACCTTAATCCCATCGAAAATCTGTGGAGGGAGCTGAAGCTTCGAGTTGCCAAGCGACAGCCTTGAAACCTTCAGGATTTAAAGAGGATCTGCATAGAGGAGTGGCTCAAAATACCTCCTGAGATGTGCACAAACCTGGTGACCAACTACAAGAAATGTCTGACCTCTGTGCTTGCCAACAACGGTTTCTCCAAGTACTGAGTCATGTTTTATTCGGGCATCAAATACTTATTTCCCACAATCAAATGGAAATCAATGTATAACTTTTATATGATGTGATTTTCTGCAATTTTTATATATATTCTGTGTCTACTGTTGGAATAAACCTACCTTTATGATTTCATCTGATATAGCGTTGATCCAACCCGGTGGCATTAATCAATCTTCTCGCTGATAGACTAGCCTTCATCATGATCAGCCAATTAATGCTCTAAAACAGTGGTTCTCAAACTTTTTCTGTCACGCCCCAGATTGGAGGAAGAAAAATGTTCATGCCCCACCACCCCAACAAAATTGTAACAAAATGATGGATGTTGAACTTTTATTGAAATAACAATTTGACTCCTCCATCTGTGCTTTTTCAAATAATAGAATAAAGAAAATTGCAATCACTTTCAAGTAAACCAGATTGCTCCATCAGATAAAAACAAATACAATGTGCATCACTTTGTTCGAACAATGCAAATAAAGTTCAATCTGTGCAAAAAATAGCTAATTGTGGCAGAATTAACCTGTTTTGCACTGAATATCTTTCTAACATAATAATAATAATAACGTGCAACCTGTACAAAATGAGTGCAGATATGTGTGAGCCATATGCTCACACATATCTGGAGCATTTTATTTTAAATATGAGCTTTAAAATATAGCATTCTAAAAGTAAAATAATAGCTGTGATAATAATAGCTGCACTTGGGACTGTTAGTACACTGGCTGTGTGAGAGGGCATGTGAGCCCTTGTTGCTGTACTTTATCTCCTTGGAGCAGAGGCTGCATTTAGCATACCCTGCCTTATCAATGTATTTAAAATACTGTGACAGAAGGAAGCTGTACTCACGGCTGTTTAGACCTCCACCTTTATCCAGGCCCAGCTCTACTCACATCTCAGTCCTGCGTCAAGCTGCGCTACAGACAGCCTCCTCTTCCTGAAGCTCTTTGACCTCATCTCATCAGTATCTGGGCCTCATGTTTCAAGTTATTATCACCACGAAATCGCCTCATTCTACTCGAGTTAAAAAACAACCTGCAACCAGATGCGCTGGTGTTCCGGTTTAACGTCAATGAGTGACCGTGTGAACTGAACCGGAACACGGGGGCTGCATGTATCATCACGTTACGTTTTTTCCTCCTAAATCGTGATAATGACGAACGTTAACAGTCGACAAAGTCCCGCATGCAGTGGCCGTTAACTTACCCAGCAAGTCTCAATGGTAACGGAACATAACGTAATTTAGACTTTAACGGAGGGAAAGACGCTGTAGACATCTGAACGCTGATTGGCCGAGACTCGACGCGTCAAAGATGTTCTATTGCAAAGATCACGACATCACCTTTTCTCCTCGTCTCACTCCAATCTGAGAAACGCTGGCTGGCCAGTTGACCCCCCCCCTCCCCCCCAAAAATGAACCTCTACACGATTCACGTGGATATATTTTGGTTAAAAACGGCGAATTTCGCCGAAAAGCAACAAGTTTGCAGGTATGAATAAAGTTCTTGAAATAAAAAAATTCTGCATTTCCCCCTGCGCCCCACCTGCAATACCCCACAGTTTCACAACATTACACATTAAAACATCCTGTATGCCGTGTAGAAATAAGACATGTTGCTGTAAAACTTAAAATAGCAAGGATCTTTACTGAATGGGGCTGTACGTGGATGCATAATATTTCTTAAAAAATATAATACATATGCAATTTTTTTTTTAAATCTTGGATATGGATTGGTTTGCAATTATTGGACAAAACATTTTTTGTAAGAGGTTCAATATGTCAATTAGCTGCTAAACTATTTTTTAACAAGTGGTTAGTGTAGATACCACATGGGTGCAAATCCCAAGATCTTTCTTCATCCTCTCCCCAGAGGTATGGATTGAATTTTCACTTTTCATTGCGGTTTTATTTTTCTAGGTGATAGGACATCCTCCTCCATACACTGTTGATGACAGTATTAACCCTTAGCACTTATCAGTGGTCTGAGCTGTTTTAAAATTAGTCCTCGTCACATTACCTGAGCGCGCCCTGTCTCTCCTCTAAAGTCCTTGGAGTCATGCCGAGGGCACTTTATGACAGATACACTCTGCCACCATGTTGCTCCTGTTTGCATCACTCTCCCGCTTTCCCACACTTCTCCCTGAAAAACTGAATTAAGTGAAAAATATATTTGTTTCTGATGGATATTGCCTCATGAAATACCAGTGTGGATCCCAGGACAGTGGCTGTATGTTGTGGCAATTTGAGTGGGTGGAAGCACAAAAATAGTTTGGACAGACATAAAAGACTGGGACCACATAGTCCTTTTCTGATAGATCACGTTAGTTGACTGTAGCTCTTTACAAATGATATGGTCAATGCCTAAGATGTGGCCAGAATTTTAATTTTAAACATTAAAAAATGACGTAATATCACCAGAATGTGAAGAGGTTACAGCGTTAACGTTCAAAGACATCTATGTATTGTGTTGCAGAGATATCTTTTGACAAACTTGAGGCCTTGGAGCCACTGTGACCAGTACAGGTCACAGAGCGTTGGCAGTGCCACTGGTACAAGTAGCGGATGATGCGGGACTCATTAATTCCCTGTACATCCACGACATGGACCGGAGGAGCCGGTCTTCCGATTGAGGGGCGACCCGCTCTACCTTCTGAGTCACAGTAGAGAGAATGCAAGTTTTAAAACACCTCCACATGGCTGTATGTTATGCCTGGCTGCATCACATTCGGTGATGTACCCAGCACAAAAGAGACAAGTCGACTACAAATACTGCACTTCGCATTTTGCAGTGTGCATTCAAAAGAAAATGGAAACAATGGATGATAAATAACTGCTCGCAAGCTCCACAGCCTGAAGTTGAACCCTAGCCTGTGATCAACAAGCTGCCATGTCTTCATTCTCTGAAGTAATTCAGCATGGACCCATCTATGTCTCTAGAGTGTGGCACAGGACTCTGTTTCCTAATCAAGTTAAGCATCACATGTCAAAACATCAAAAACAGTCATGAGGTAGCTGCTTGCTCGAAAGGAAAATATGTTTTCGTTTCTGAAAGTGAATGCACAGCTGCTTGTAACATTCCACAATAAAGAATGCAGACATGGTTCTGCCACACAATTAGGGCTGCAACAACGAATCGATAAAATTTGATGATTAAAAGAGTTGTCAACGAATTTCATTATCGACTTGTTGTGTCGCGCGATTATTACGCCACTCAATAAGTCGCGGAGATGTTTGAGTATAAATCGCTTATCGCCCTGAAAGCTGTTAAACTGTCCTTTCTGCTTAGTACGTGTTGTGGAAGTCACAGATATCCAGGGAAACTAAACGCCGTCATGTCTGGGTTCATAACATTGTCCAGAGGAGCTCCGTGGATTTTATCGGTGTATTCACTGTCTGGCAAGCCACACGTCGCTGTTTACTACAGCTGTATGAACACAAAATAAACTGATTTGGCTGTGATTTAACGGCAATAAACCGACAAAAAGGGACTCCGAAATAACTACGTAATGATGCCGATTTGTAGGCTACTTGTCTTCTCAATGGAGCTCTGATGGAGCGGTGCTAGGCTATGCTAACATTGTAGCAGCTCTACCAACACTCAGAATAACGTCATCTAGACGTAAATACGGCAGCGTCTATTCATTGTTTGTACCATATGGTTTACACACACACACACATGTATACACATAGTTTGGTCCGGTCTCTATTGATATGAGGTATCGTAGCGCTCTGGGTGAACACAGACCGCTACAGTAGTTATTTCCTGATTCAACGACGTCAGTGATGACAGGAGAAACATCTCAACGCTGATAGGCTATCGCGCTGGGGCGAAGTCATCCAAGGTGTGGGAACATTTCGCACTAACTAAATCGAAAAGTGTGTTAATTGCAAGATATGCAAAAGCGACATGGCATGGCACGGGAGCACCACGGTGATGATTCAGCACCTAAAACGTAAATATGTTTGAGTCCTTGAGGAAGGGAGTTCAACAGCAGGGTAAGTCACTACAGAATCCTATTTTGTTCCGTTTTGAGGTGAGGAACGTAACGTCCCTCCAGAAGCTCTTCTGGTGCTGGTGTTTACTCGTTATCCAGCTTGACAATCATGACAAGTTAGCATTAGCTCGTTAATAACAGTAGTAAAGCAGGGGTGATGTAGTTTGCAAGACTAAAGAGACGTTTTTATTTACTCGCCTTTTTTGGCCTATTAATATCCAATTCATCGATTAAACGCCAGATTAATCGATTATTAAAATAATCGTTCGTTGCAGCCCTACACAGGAAGCATGGCATCCATTTCAGTGGCAAATACATTGGAGCTGGTAGTCATTCCCCCAGAATTGGTTGAAAGAAATGTGCTTGAAAGCTGCTATGGATAACTTCTGAGCATGTCATGAATGACCGGGCCTTTTGGCATTACGTACTCCCGTTGCGTGACTAAAAATTAAACCATATCAAACTTCACGGTGTATGAGTGATAGTAAGCGGTCAGAGACGGTACCACCACGCCACGATCGGCACATCAGTCTTGTAGGCATACAATCAAACCAGCAGTCGCTCCTAGGAGCACAGGGCAACCAGATCAACACTGCCCGTGTACCATTTTGACGTGTACTACGGAGCAGTTTACAATACAGCTGGCTTCCGAAACAAACGGGCGACTGTTTAAAATCCGACAATTTAAAACGTCTTTGTAGCGTTGCAAATTAATGAGGCAGATGTTGTCATGAGGTCAAAATACACAATGTGGACAATGGCGGCAACAAGCAAAGCCATACAATTTAAGAATTCAACCAGCCAAGAACACAGATGTTGAGTTTAATAAGTGAAAGACATAATCACATTAAATTTGTCTTGCATAGAATCACTATGTAATACATGATGGGCACATTCAAGGCTAACGAATAGCATTTGACACAGAGTTTAGCAAAGTTTAACATGGATTCATTTTGTAGATTCATTTTCCATTAGCAAGCTGGACACAAATAGTCTGTCTGTGCTGGGCCGTGCTACACACACCCAGTGTAATCACCAGGAACACGATGTGCATTCAATCTGAAAGAAAACTTATTATATATTTTTTTAAATGGATGCACAGAACGTTAAGGCATCCTACCCAGTGATCAACAGCTGGCTCCGAGGTGTCCGCAGAGTTCTGTCACGTTTTCTATTAAAAGATATTCCAATTTAGTGGGTTATATATAGGAAAATGTTCAGTGAGGGTTAGATACAGTTGATTGAAGCTTACCAGTCTCCTGGCCATTTCTCTTCGCATTGAGTTGATGCCAACCTCGTCCACAGCGAAGTCAATGCTGCCTCTATTCAACAGCAACTCGGCTACCTTAAATAACAGGTTAGTGGTATGCGTGTCCTTTTGACAGTTTTTAAATGCCTACTAGAGTTCATAATCTTACTTTGTACTCCACAGGATGGAATCCTGGTGAAGGGGATGTGAGACAGTGTCACACATCCATCTTGATAAATTAACATTTTCTTTCCCGCATGAAAGCCCTAAGCAAAAATCATTGTTATTTGCACATCAGAAACCATTGAACATACATAAGACATGAAACAAATGAGAATAAATCCAGATACCCTTACCTTGTAGAATCCCTACACTGTTTCAGATGAGCGTCAGTGGCTCCAAATGGATCCACAGACTGAGCCCGCCCTTCCTTTGGATACATGGCCTTTTACAGAAAGTGCATTTACCACTAGAGTCCAAAGGTGGTTCTTGCAGACAACTCCAAAGAGTGTCCACTCCCTTACGTCAAGCTACAAAGTGACATATTAGAGTTTATAAGATTGCACAACTGTAACTGACACCTTTTTTAAAAGCAACCATTATCCTTACCTTTCTCAACCCCCTTGATTTGCCATTCCAAATTGCCATAATTTTATAGGTGTCAATAACGTTGACCTTACTTTGTACTCTTTTTGCCACCCACACTTGGTAAGCATTTACTATGTAAAAATATAAATGAAATTAACTTGCATTTCTAAGAGGAACAATCTTAAGCAGCTTACAAACAACACTTACCTCACTCTCCAATTCCCTGCCAGGTTCTGGAAATCTGCAGTGAACAGTTTATATGGACCCACAGGTAATCTCCCCTTTTATATTACATATATCCCGGAGCGCTGGAAATACAGAAGATTTCCGTCATTTAAAAGTCTATAGCACTGTAATACTTTGCCATATTACTGAATGGGCTACATTATTACCATGGATGGGTTGACTCTCGAGATTTGGCTGGTGGAGGGTCGGAGCTGTAGAGGAGTAAGGTTGGCAGCAGGTTTGTCAGGGCTGGAGAGATTGGATGGTGGTCGCTAACTCCCTTGGGCAGTGGATTAAGAAGAGGGAGACATTTTTACCGCTGCCTCAAAGTCTTTCCTCAAATTTGCGGCACGTTGGCAGTCCAGTAAGAGAGCATAGAACCTGTCTGCTGTGTCTGTGTTGTGACACATGAAGTTGGTGATCTTCTTCCGCGTACTGGGTCCATGGGTCTGCTGTGCCTGGAAACAGTAGAACATAGGTCAGTAAATCCAGCAGAGTTGTATTGTAATACAGCTGAAAAAAGGAACTTACATGTGCAGACAGTGCAGTCCTTATATATCGTTGAAGGTGGGCTTGCCGGGTAAACCCATTTGTGCCCAGGCTACCTGCATGCAGTGGCCAAGCTTTTGAACGGGCCCCCTTGACGTGGTTAGCATGCGGTTGTTCTGCGGATTGAGGCCCTTGCGAAGCTCGATCCATCGCGCCAACCAGCTAAACTCCTCCGGATGAAGGAATATTACAGCAGCACCGAATTTGCGGTTAGTCTTGTGCTCATTGATATAGATCAGGGATTCCCAAAGTGTGGTGCGTGCACCCCTGGGGGTGCGCGAGAGGAAAAGTGTAATGGCGGTCTGATGGTGTAATAATATTAAATATAAAAAAAAATTTTAAAAGTGGGATTTTTCACAAAATAAAAACATGAATTATAAAAATTCCCTTTGTAAGATTTAAAACGTACAATTTAATAAATGCACTTGAGCTCCTTCCGGCAGTCTTGCCACCTGCCGCCAGTCGTACACACTAGCCAGCCTAGCTTGTGCAGCTAACGTCAGCTAACAGCGAACTTCATGCATTCAGCAACATTAATTAAAATATGCTAAACTGGCTGAAATTGGGGAAACTGTCAGGTGGGACATCTGAAGCTATCGGTCGTAAAAGAGGAGAGGGACAGAGAGAGAGGAATCGGAGGCGAGGGGAACGGAGAGGTGCATTGGGGAGAGACCGGGAGAAGAAATCGAGCCAGAGGAAGATGAGACTGAGGAGACCGAAAAGGAGGAAGGGATAGCACAGACAAATCGGGAGCACATCAGCCCATCGCGGAGTCGAGGTGAAAAAAGAGGAAACGAGAGTGAGCATCAGACTGGGAAAAAGAGGAAATATGATGAAAAAGATCTGGGCTTCACTTGGATTGCCAACGCAGATTCCCCAAAGCCACAGTGCGTGGTGTGCAGTGAGGTTCTGGCTAACAGCTGTCTGAAGCCCTCTTATTTACGTCGCCACCTGAACACCAAGCATGCCAGTGAAAGTCAAAAGCCCCTTACATTTTTTAAATCGAAATTGGAGGAGTTACAAAACAGCCAAAAACAACTGGAGTCTCATTCATGTGTCGGGTCTATAAATGACTCACTACGGGCTTCATATCTGGTTACAGAATAGCTAGAAAGGGGCTACCTCACACAATCGCCGAAGACGTGTGCTTGCCAGCTGCCAGAGAGATGGTGGAATGTATGATTGGGGAGAAAGAAGCAAACAAGTTGGACGTGATCCCGTTCAACAACACTGTTGCGCCGCATCGATGCTTTGTCCGAAGACATCCTGGCTACATTAGTCGGTCATTAATTGTAAATTAAATGTGATGCAATCTGCCTCTGAGCCTGTGCGCTCGCCATCCGTATTGCTCTTTAAAAGTGACGCCTTGTGTAACTGAAATTTATTGAAACTTTGTTGCAGTGTTTCAGGGCGTTTTCACACCTTCAGGTCGTTTGCCTTGTTCCGATTCAGGGATTAATATGATACAATGTTGCAGTTGCCTCTTTGTTCGGTTTGTGTTCACACTGCAACATTTAACAGCGGACTAAATCTTGTAAACTAAACGCCACGCGCGAGCAAACTGTTCTCTCATTGGTCCGATTTTTATGAGGCTATAAATAGGCGCTGTTGCTTTTTTTATATTAAGGGGGGGGGGTGCGCGAACCCGGTCGGGATGTAGAAGGGGGTGCGCGGCCTAAAAAGTTTGGGAACCGCTGATATAGATTATGAAGCCCTCGTCCGTCTCTGTTTTGTTCCCAGCCGCCTCCAGCACCTCCCCTACGGTCATGTTCGTCAGGACTCCAGGCCTATGGCCATAGACGGAGGCCAGAAATGCAGATAAATGCCCATAAAAAGAGTCGTGGAGAGAAGGGTCGCAACCCTCTGCCTCCAGTTGGTCTGAAAAGACAGGGGGGAAAAGACAGGGGGGAAAACCCCGGTTAGCGTCTTGGAGAGACGGGTGCAGTTCCATCTATGTCTTACCCAGTAGCAACGGTATCGCAGCTTTGGCCTTCATCTGGCACTTGTGCAGCGATGATCTGCGACATCTTTGAAGCCTTCACCTTCATCTGATGGAGCACCATGGACTTATTCAAATGTTCTATGCTGGTTTTTACAGCCCTTACAATTGTTGTACGTTGGCCCACGGTCAGTCTGCTGCTCCTGGGTGGGGCCTCGCTCAAGTACTTCACGAAGTGGAAGATGTTTTGCAGGTAATGGTTTGCAGTGGTCACCTTCATACCAACTTCTCCGAGGTATTCTGCATAGCTGGTGACAGAAATACTACAGTGTGTGTGTGTGTGTGTGTGTGTGTGTTGCACCCAAGCATGGAGGTCTTTCACCTCCAGGAGGCTGCATCTCCTCATTTTCACTCCAGAACATGCAGCAAAGCCTGGGCATATTGAAAAAGAAACATTACTTACTTCATTATTCCATCCACGTTGTCCATGAAACACCAGTCCCACAGCCTTTGCTCTCCGTACGCAAGGTACAAGATGAATGTTCTTATTCGGCTCAGTTTGGACTTAGCATTCGTTATCTTCTTGGCGTTGCCACGCGTTGACCCATGCAGTTTCATGTATCGTTCCAAATACTGATCTGTGAATGAAAAGACAAAATACCTCCAAAAAGTAGCGCTTAGCCGAAGAACCAGCCCAAAAGGTCACTCTGTCAATCCGATTTAAAGCCACTTTAGACTGGGCAAATACTTCCATAAAGTGTCGCTGTCTTACCTATTTCATGTGTAAGTACAAGTGTCCCCGACGTAGAGGATCTGCCCTGCTGCTGCTTCAGGAACGCTCTCACAGCTTTACGCCTGGCCAGTGCGCCTTGGTTCTCGTGACTTGGCCCTGCCTCCTCCTCGTCCTCCGACCCCTCCACCTCCCTACTTGGCCCTGCATCAGCTTTGCCTGCCCCCACCATATTTTTCTTAATCACGCGGCGCTCTCTTTTCGTGACCCTTTGGAGGAGCTTTACAGTCCTCTGCAATTCTGTTTCAACCACCATCAGCTTGTGTTCTGAGCGCTCCAGTTTCTCAGTCGTCTGGATGCATTGGGGCAGGAGGCATGATGCCTCCTCCATCTCCTCTGGCTGGTGGTGAGTCTCCTCCTTCAGGTGGATGTCCAGCCCTGTGGCCATAGGGCATAGAGGCTCTGTGGCTCTTAGCGCGACCAGGGAACGCACAGTCATCTCTCTCTTGAGTTCGCCCAGCTTTAACGCCACCATATCACTGTCTAGTTCAGGGTGGCCGAGATTGCCGATCCAGTCGTGTGCTATGATATGAACAGCCCAAGACTGGGCAAGGCTCAGAACGAATGTTCACTCGGCCTGTTGCCATGCTAAGCAGTAGTTTCCATTCACCCACGTTTCTGACCTTGTGTGTCCTCCGCAGGTGCTGTGCTAGGGCAGCATACATGGTCCCGCACACCGGGCAGGGGTTACATTGTCGGGTAGGTGTCATTTCTGAAAGCAAAAACAATACGCGAGTGGAAATACATCCACAATATCAAGTACACGTTACCCCAGTAAAGACGCTTCTTACCTGGCCAAAGTGCATCAAGCAACGGGAGACAAAAGTGTGCCTTACATCCACAAGATCCGTCAAGACAGTGTTGGTTAGTTTTACAGCGTGTGGCAGTGTTTTTAAGCGTGCTGCTGATTGCCTGATTGTCCCCAGCTTGATCAGTCGCCTGACCTCATTTGCATTGCGGCTCATTTTTGACGGTGGCCGTGTACGCTCATTCATTTTAACTGGCGACAAGGACATCTCGGCTAACTTTCATTAGCTTTGATAATCCTCTCCTCTGGTTCTGTAAAACAGTTAATTGGTCGATGTTGGCCACTGTTTTTGGTGGTATTGTTTGCCAAATGAACAACTTTGCCCTTTATGGCAGTGATGGTGAATGGACCCAGCATGTCACTCTCCATTTTCCCCCCTTTTCTCTGCTGTTCCCAGATGCTCTTTTTTTAGGATGATATATCCAACATTAAAATTGTCCTCCCAACCTCTTTCAAGCTTGCATTTACGGTTCTTCTCTTGACTTTTCGGCACATTTTGTTGTGTAAACCTTTTGTTGGCGCATCAGTCCTTTCAAGATCTCCTCCCTCAAAACTAAAGTCTCCACTTTGTCTGTTACCTGAAGTAAAAAAAAGTTACATTCTATGCCATTTATCCAAGTAATCAGGACCACAACCCCTTAACTCCAAAGGAAATGAACCCACTTACCTCATACTCCTTTGGCACCTCTGATGGATATCTTGCCTCTCTTCCAAACATTAAATAATATGGACTGTGCTGGGTTGTTCATTGCTTTTTCTTTCTCAGTCCAAAGAATTGTTGCCTGAAGGTATTCATCCCATTTTTGCGTGATTTTTTTTTTTTCTGGCAAATTTTCAGAGACCTGAAAAATTTCACTTGACATCAGCCATTTCATGTCAACAATTTATTCTATTGCATTCATAGTATGTGTCGATTTCAGAATATGCAAATTACCTCTGTATGGTGCCATTACAGTTTTTCTCGATTGCTAAGACACATTTCTTGAAACGGTCACCAATTCTCTCAAAACTGTAAACACAAAACCTCATCTACAAGCACTATTTACAAAACCTCTGAATCCTCTTGCAAAATGAAAATTTCGCCTCAACAGTTTTACCTGTGCTCAAAATCAAACACTGCTCAAAATAATATACACTATCAAGCAGTCAGTAAACAATACACCAATAAGTAGAACACACATAGTTCTCAGGGAGAAGTAGATTTTTAATCTCAAAACTAATTTCACATGAACGAAAACATGTTCTATTACTACTGTGCTTTGCTCTTTGCAATTTATTTTGTTCTTCCTCCTCCTATTTTTACAGTACTGTACCCTGCATCTCACAAACGTGTCATTTGTCTGTGATACTGTAATTCTTGTTCTTTGTTGATGAACCTGCAACCAGTCAAAATCTATTGAGCAGTCAGTACTGTTACTATAACAAATAGAAAGCACGATGTTCAAGGCCGTACATCATACAGCCTACAATGCACTGTAGGCCTACTACAGTATACAATACTACAGTAAAAGGGACAAAAATCAAAGGAGTCAACATGTCATCAATGTGCTTCTTCTTGTCTTTGGGCTGGGTCAGGCCAGAGCACTTCGTCGACATCACAAGCAATATTTTCTCTCCTGAGGCAACAGGGGAAGAAGCCTCTTGTGTGCTGTATCCAGCCCTGACATGATTCCTCACCTATATCACCACAGGCTAATTCCATGGCTTGCAGCAGATTTACTCTGGTGTAGGGTTGTCTATCATACACTTTCCATCTCCATGAGGAGAAAAACTCCTCAATCGTATTCAGGAAAGGCGAGTATGGAGGGAGGTACAAGGTCATAAACTGACCATTGATGTTAAACCATTCCCCTACCTGAGCAGCTCGGTGGAAACTGACATTGTCCAGCACTATCACATTGGTAGGAATGGGATTCTCATTTAGCTCTTGACCCAGCTGCTCAAATAAAATATCTCTTAGATTGGCCAGAAATCTTAGAAGATGCTGGGTGTTATATGGCCCGAGTGTAACATGGTGATGTAGCACACCATGGTTGCTGATAGCAGCACAGATTGTGACATTGCCACCTCGTTGACCAGGGACTTCAACAATGGCCCGCTGTCCAATCACGTTTTGGCCTCTCCTTCTCCTCTTTGTTAGATTGAAGCCTGCTTCATCGACAAGGACAGACCCCATGAGTTAATCTAAGGATTCCAAGTCAAATATTGTCTGTGTAGGAATACAATATAATGTATGTAGAATTTAGTAAGTTGTACAGAGTGTGAGGGTTTTAAGTTTTATTTCATGCATTAAGTGTCTGTGAGAGGGGGTTTGAGGAATGTGCTGGAGTGGGGGTGGTGTGAAAGTGGCAGGGAGAGGTGTGAAGTTTAGGACAATGGGGCATAGGCCCAGGTGGAGCTTGTTGGACTTCAGCCAATCAGTGAGCTGATCGATGAGCTGAGGAATGCAACTTTGAGGGGACAAAGGGTTTGAAACTGGGGGTTTTTTCAGATCTTCTGCTGGCCACCGAGAAGGCAGACCAGCCTTCTGGGTGGCTCGGATTGGATCTCACATTTGATTTTATATATAGGTTTGTTTTGTTAATGATTGTGTGATTCAGTTTGTAACTGTTTGTATCTGTTTTTATGCTTCTTGGATAATAAATCCTTTTGATTTTTACTTTAACCTGCTGTTGTGTTTTGGAGGCGATTGAGACAGCATGGCTGCAAGGGGGGGGGGGGGGCGATTTCTCCCTGTGTCCAGAAGTTGTGGCCTTAACAAGAGACAGTGCTATATTGTAGAGTTCAATTAGGCCTACTGTATGCACTTCTGATTCACATACATTGTATGTACTGAAGAGTAATGTCATTCACATAGTATGTGGCAGTACTGTAGACAATCTGGATTGCAGTGAATGTGTCTGAATGTACACTTACTTGCACATACTGAGCTCGCAGTTATTTCACCCTTGGTGAGTTGCGCTCAAAAGGTACTCTGTATACTTGTTTCATTCGTATCCTGTTACGATGGACACGGTCAATTGTGGAAATGCTCACACTGTCGATTCCCTGGAATGTGCAGTTACAAAACATATTCATGCAGTACAATACATACAGTGATGAACTTTACAAATGTCTATTGAAACAGCTGCATATAGTGTCGTACAGTAAATTTGCAATTACAAAAATACAGTAGCATACTGTACCTGTTCTCTTCTCTGAATGTCCTTACTATGGTGGACACAGAAAATCGGCTCAAATTGGGGTGCACTCTAAGTCCTGCTTCCCTCATTGTCAGTCCGTGGACTAACATGGTCTATGACTGTTGCTCGAATTTCATCAGATATTTCCACTCTTTGTCCTCCTCTTCCTCTTCCTTGCCCTCCTCCTCCTCCTCTCACATTGTTTCTTCTATCCATTCTCAGACTCTCCTTCCCACCTTCAACCACCTGTTTGCTCTGTAAACTGGCTTATATTGGTTGTCTCACATCATTTGATACAAGTGAAATCAATTTTGAGTGATTGTTTAATCAATGACATGCGTTCTCTATTTGTATTTGATTGTTGCCACTTGTGTTTACCAGTATGGATGACTTGTGCATTAGAGTGCAGAATGTGTTTTGAGACTGAGAATGTGTTTAGAGTTTTGCTGAACAGTCTAAGTGAGATCTGCAAATTGTGATTTACCATGTGAAATAGTTTAAGGTATTGACAACAGACTGCACAATTAGCTAAATGAGTTCAGGCAACTGAGAACTGAGCCAACGGGTTTTAGTGTTTTAGCAATTGAGAAAAACTGTAATAGCGGCTCATAATCGCATGGTGCGTCTTTTCAACACCACAGTGGGAGCCAAGAGCGCTGCTGTGCATTTGTTCAAACACCTCATTTGCCTCTGCAGTCGTTAGAACCACCTTTGCCAAATGTTCCTTTTCTTTCTACAAATGTAGACTCCATCTGTTTAAAAAAACTTAATATTATCTTAATACAACACAATGCAATTACTTAGTGATTGGTGTATAGCAGGGGTCTTCAACTAAAATTCCAAAAGGTCCAGATTGAGAAAATCTCCTCGGGCAAAGGTCCGAAACATTACAATAATATCTAACTCGCGCTATTTAGTGCCATATATATATAAATATATTGAAGAAGCCTAGTAGTATAACAATGTCTCTGTGTAGTCAACAACTGTCAAATCAAATAAAGAAAGTACACGTCAATTATATAATTATATTTTAACAATTATTCTCAGTTTTCAAATTTAACTGGATGGATTATAAATAATACATAGAAATACATAAGTAAATGTTATTCTCATTTCAAGTACAATAAGGGCTGGATTAAAGAATAACTGACATAACAGAAAGCTTTTGAAAAATGTGCATCTTAAAATGAAGTAATTTATTTTCGAAACATTAATTTCACTGAATTGTCCTGCAGCTTTAAATTCAGTTCATTCATGTGTGAAGTGATGTCAATCAAAAAGATAAATCAGTGAGCATGGACTTTATCTGTGGTTATTAACACTTGTTTCAACTCTATCCTCTCTGGTAACATCATTGTTGGGACAGTGAATTCATGTGTTAGGATTCTGATCATTTTGGGCTCTTAGGCTTATTTTCTGTGTCTTCATTTCAGATGTGAGTGGGTACGTTTGTTCAAAGAAGTTGTGCTTTGCCTCGTAGTGCGCTTCATTTGCCGCTTTTATCAATAGTTACGGTTTCTGAACATATGAGACATGCTGGATTTAACTGCCTCTGGGAATAATTAACATAGAGTCTGTTCATTCATGCTTGTAAATTCTATTCTCTCTGAACACATTTCTCTTTTTGGAGAACGTCATGTGAGATAACCTCTCTGATTAGCGCAATTTTCCTGCTCTTGTTTCTATTTCCTCGTCTCTCCCCCGTGTGTCACGGTGTGTGTAAACCTCGCTCAGTCAGGAAACACTGTCAGAATACTCACATTTGATTGGCTGAGCTTTACAACGCATTGCTCGGTGTCTCCTGCACCGCAACGGCTGTATAAGATGCGCCGCTTAAAAGTAAAAACTCGCTGCCTAATGTATGATTCCGAAATATCAATTTTAGGTCCTGGGTCCGGATGCAACTGCGTCTGGGTCCGGATCCGGACCGCGGTCCACCAGTTAGAGACCCCTGGTGTATAGCATTACTACTTGCCCTTGAGCACAAATGTAGAAGCTCTTCTCTTTATGGCATACCTCTGGTGTTTGGTTATGTCGTCTGGTAAGCGACTATGGATTTTGTTGACAATCTTTGGATCTATTTCTTCTTATTTTTCTCCCTACTTCCAACACTGATGTTGCTTTTGCTCAACCTTATATAGGTCACCCCTAATTTGATGCAGATTGATTGATTGGAATGTTTCATCACATTACATTTTTTCCTTCTAAATCGCGATAATGAACGTTAACAGTCGATAAAGTTTCGCATACAGTAGTCGTTACCTTAACCCAGTAAGACTGAACGGTAACTGAACTTAAACTGTAACGGAGGGAAATGAAGATGCTGATTGGCCAAGACTCGACACGTCAAATATGTTTTATTGCGAAGATCACGACATCACATTTTCTCCCCCCCCCCCCCCCTGAAAAAATAACTCTACGGATCTACACGATTTACGTGGATGATATATTTTTGATTCAAAACGGTGAATTTCACTGAAAAGTGACAGGTTTGCAGGTATGGGCATTGCCATTTATGGTTTGCTTTGATGCGTTATTGTCCACATTGTGTATTTTCACCTCATGACTAGGGTTGCACGGTGTATCGATACTAAAAAGGTACCTGTACGTTAAAAACGATACGAATTTGCATATTTTTAGTATCGATACTTTATTAAAATAGTGCGCGATCAGAGCGCACACGCTGCTCCGCTCCCTGTCATGCTGCCTGCAGGCATGCAAGGGGGCGGGGCTGCCCAGCGCACTCAGAGTGATCACAGGGGAGACATGCAGGAGCTTTTACCGACCGTCCTCGGCTTGTTGAAAAACAAGATGCCAGAAGTATCATCTGGAAGTACTTTGGCTATATTGCAGACAGTGAAGGAAAGCCCACTGACCTACAGAGACCCGTCTGCAAAATGTGTTTCAGACCAAGTGAGGCAACACGTCTAAGGCAAAGCACGTCTCATGGCAAAGCACCTTTCAGACAGACGCCCCGAACTTTTTAAAGAGTTCAAAGAACGACTGGTAAGCAAATGTGATTATAAACATGAACACCCCCAAGCTCACCCATATACAGCTAACAGGAGTAGCCTCAGCCTAGTTTGACAACAAGCCTATATGATCATGAGGTCACAATGCACACAAACATGTACTAAATGAAACACAATTGATGCAAAATGGCTACATGCTGGTGGAGCCTGAGGGTGGATCTTGAGCCAATTATTTTTATTTTTAGTTCAGGAAAAATAATTATTCCATGAATTAAGATAAAATATGAAGTGAAAATATCAAACTCACTATGCAAGTAAATTAAGCATTGTTGACCCACCCACTCCCACAGACAGTCAGACAGATGCCAGCAGAGTCAGCCGCAATCACGGCACCATGTAGTTTTCATTAATATCTTGCTGTAGGCTAATACTAATATTAATGCCATTTGTTAAGTGTTCAAAAAGCAGGGCAGGAACAAGCTGGTAAAAAAGGGAACCGTACAGATGTTTTATTCATTACTATTACAGATAAATATACCAGTATGGTATTTGTGGTATCGTAAGTATCTGTATCGTGATACTTATGGCAGGTATCGTGACAACCCTACTCATGACAACATCACAAACATTAATTTGCAGCGCTACAAAGATTTGTTTCAGAAACCAGCTGTATTCAAAAGTGCTCCTTGGTACACTTCAAAATGCTGCATGGTAAACGCGCAGTGCGGTCACAAGTTGATCTGGTTTCCCCTTGCTCTTAGGAGCGACTGCTGACTGTTTTACATTTTATTGTATCCCTCCAACAGTACCGTTGTGACAATCGTGGCATAGTGGCACTGCCTCTGACTGCCACCTATTTTTCCACTCAATGATATGAGTTTGAGTGCCGTATATAGTTTCTAGACTGATGCCTATTAATGTGGCAAATTGTCAAAGAAGTGATGACACTCGACAGGCATGACATGTTCCATTGACTGGAGGTTGTGGAACTTTCTCTCCTTGATTCGCAGAGCACATGGAAACATTCTTAGCCATGCTATCTGCTCATTTGGCACCTGTACCCTCTGTGGCAGTGCTTCCCACGCCGATCCTCCGAGAAGGACAGCTTGAAATGTACTTTGCCTTCACTGCTAACCTGAAGAGCCCGCAAATGATGCACAGTCGGATCTCCAGCTTTTTTGCCTGGTCTGATGCTAATGAAGTAAGATCCATTCAGTTTCAGGAACTCATCATGCTTGAGCACCTTCACATGGTAAGGTGATGACCTAGTCTCTCGGGGTGAAGATATCCGTAACTATTTTGCGTTCAATAGTACTATGCATGCTGTCTCACTCCATTTGTGTGTGCCCTGCAACAAGGTATTTATGTGTTATAAGTACCCCATATTTCCTTGCAAGCTCAGAGAATGCATTAGCCACACATGCATTGCGGTCCTGATAACCGCAACTGTCGCGCCACACTATGATCTCCTTGAATGAATGAATGAAATTTATTTATAGAGCGCTTTTCACAGACATAACATCACAAAGTGCTTAAAAGAGCAGAAAGTTAAAAGCATAAAAAACACAATGTGACCCTATGGTCAATAAATGACATACACAGAGAAAAATAAAAAAAAACAATAAAAATTAAAACATATTTTAAGAGCAGGTCTAGGACATGGGTTTTTACTCAAACGCCAGCCTAAAAAGGTGGGTTTTGAGCTGTTTTTAAAAAGTATTCACAGTATCTGCGAGGCGCAGAGTTGCAGGCAGAGCATTCCAGAGCCTCGGTCACCACGGGTCTTAAATCGTGTGCGTGGGACTGACAGAAGACCTAGAGTGTTTGACCTGAGAGTGCGGGCGGGTGAATAGGGGCGAAGTAGATCAGCTACATAAGTCGGAGCCTGACCGTGAAGTGCTCTGTAAGTGATGGTGAGAATTTTAAAGTGTATCCTAGATGCTACAGGAAGCCAGTGGAGAGATCGGAGTACGGGGGTGATGTGAGACCGTCGATTTGTACTGATGAGTAATCTGGCGGCAGCGTTTTGTGAAAAGTGAGTTACAGTAGTCAATGCGTGAAGAGATAAATGTGTGTATGATCATCTCTAAATCAGGTGTCGATACTACAGATCTTAGTTTACTGATATGTCTTAGATGGAAGAAACATCACCTGGACAGCTGCTTAACATGAGGGTCAAACGACATGGATCGATCAAAGAAAATACCAAGATTGCGCAGGTTGCAATGGGCAGCAGAGGAGAGTGGACTAATAATCTGCCTGATCATGGGGACAAACTCCTCTGGAGCAATAACTAGGACCTCCGTCTTAGAGTCGTTGAGTTGCAAGCAGTTTTCTGCCGTCCAGTCTCTGATGGCATTGACAGTCCAGGAGCCTAGTTAATGTGAAGGCCTCGCTGGGTTTGAATGACAGATGGAGTTGGATATCATCTGCATATAAATGATAGGACAGGGGATCCAGGTGTAAACAGTCAATCATGTGAAATAGAGAGAGAGGCATCCATCTCGACAGACATTACAAACAGCACAGACAACAAGACAAACATGATGAAAGTACACAAGGCTAAAAATCAATAAGTAAAATGAATAAGTACACACACGTTTCTATAGCATCTGTGCACTATGCTATGATTTGTTCACCTGCGTGATGGCTGCTGGAACAAAGCTGTTTTTATACCGCTTTGTTCTGCACCGTGGGACCATATACCTCCGTTTAGAAGGAAGAAGCTGAAATTCCCTGTGCAAAGGGTGGGAGTCGTCCTTTAAAATGGAGCCGGTGATCCGTTGCAACTGTGGTGTACAAGGACTCTGGGCCAAGCTATGATCCCCAATCAGCCTGCTAGACCATTTCACAATTTGATACAGAGAGTTCCTGTTCTTTAAAGAGAGGTTTCCAAATCATGACACCAAAGAAAAGGATAAAATGGATTAAATAAAAGCACGATAAAATAAGGTCATCATGGTTTTGTCAATGTGAAAATAGGACAGTTTCCTCAAACAAAACAAAACAAACGTTGGTGCCCCTTTTTGCACACAGCTACACAGTTTGCTTCAAAGTTCAGTTTTGAGTCGATCATTGTCCCAAGATATTTGTAAGACTCGACACAATCCACTGTCTGACCCTTAATGGATATGCCTTCATGTGTGTGGGCTTGTCTTCTAAAATCAACGGTCATGTCTTTGGTTGTAGAGATGTTCAGTTGAAGATAGGACTAATCACACCACTTCAGAAAGTCGTCGATGACCGGGCTGTGGCTGGTCTCATTGTCCTGGAGCCGACTAACAACAACAGAGTCATCTGCATACTTTAAAATGCTCCTATTTTCATACCTGCTCTGACACATATTTGTGTAGAGGATGAATAATAGTGGCAAAAGCACACATCCTTGTGGGGAGCCAGTGGAGGAGCAAACTTGGTCAGACAGAATTCCATTGACTCTCACTCTTTGTGTCCTATTAGTTAAAAAGTTAAGAATCCAGCCGACGGGATTATGACTGAAGTCAAATTGTTCTAAAAGCCTACTGATTAAAATGTGGGGTTGAATTGTGTTAAAAGCAGATGAGAAATCAACAAATAAAAGTCTGACATGAGATCCATTCCCCTCTAGGTTTTTAAAAAGTAGATTAAACAAAGTGACTGTGGCGTCTTCTACTCCTGTGTGGCCTGTAAGCAAACTGCATGGGATCAAGTGCTTGCTCAGTTTTTCATAAAATTTCTGACCTTACCAGTTTTTCAAATGTTTTCATTAAAATTGATGCGAGAGCTCTCCGTTCACACTTTTTAAGGGTAACAATTGTTTTGTTATCAGCCCATTGTGTAAAGCCTGGATGAAAAATACCGAGGGGCTGAATATTTACAATTTGACACGAACACAAAAAGTCCTCTCACCTCAAGTTCAGCTGTCTTACTACCAGTGGTGTATAGTAACGAAGTAGAAATACTTCGTTACTGTACTTAACCTTCCTCTTGTGTTAGGGTCGGCACCGACCCGTTTTAGGTTTTAAATGCATAAAAGAACCACATAAATTGGTTTATTTGCATCAAGGCTTTATGACTTTGTCAGGAACCTCTATTTCAACAAAATAAAACAAAAACATTTTGTTTCACTAAATTATAAAATGCTCTGGTTGAAATTATGACCTTTGTGTTGTTAGGGTCGGTTTCGACCCGGTTATAAAAATAAGATTATAAAGCAATAATTAGAGCCAAAACTGAAATCATAAGTGCACTGTCAGCCAACACAGTGACAGCCAGCTCCTCTCCCAATCATGTGAGCTTTAGGGGATTCTCATTTTGCATTGTTATCCAGTATACCTGCACAAAAACAAAACAAAGACGGGCATGTCCAGACATGTGAGGTCAATTCAGTATAGAGTTGGTGACTTGCAGAGTGCACATTTCCAATTTGCAGCATGCAAAAATGAAAAGAAGATTTTCAGTGAGACAAGTTCTGGATCATATTTTTGGTGAAAATGAGGGAGAGGACATAGAGCAGCACAGCGATACGGATGAGCAGGTTTCTGAGGACGAAGACAATGTGGAGTATCATCCTCGATGTGTCTGCATGTAATGCATTTGTGTTGTGGACCCACATCCACCAAGGGTGGAACTCAACCAAAAATAGCAAGCGGAGAATGTTTCTTGAGGAGCTTGGAAATTCCCTTGTCAATCCACACATTGAGCGAAGGGAACGGGTGCCCCGAGGCCCAGATGCTGCAGCCTTGGTCAGACAACTACAGAGCTCACCTAGCACTCCGTCCACACCATCAGCAACACAAAGAGCATCCTCCTCAGCCAGCCCTCCCTCAACACCAACCAGAACAGCCACAGCCACAACCCCACTCAGGCCACCTGATTCTAAGAGAAAGAGGTGCCAGGTCTGCCCAAGCAGTAAGGACAGAAAGACAAACGTATTGTGCTTCAACTGCAAGAAATATCTCTGCAAAGAACACACAAAGTGTCACTTTTTGCCACACATGCATCTAAACACACACACATACACATCCAAGTTCTTTGGAACTAGTAATTGATTTATATTGGTTTGATTTGCTTGATTGGTTGTTGTTTGTTTGACCTTGCAAATCTATATTTTGTGTTATGACTTGTTCTGCTCTTTATTTTGTGTTTGTATTAAAGTTCTATTGCTGAAAAAAATACTTTTTAGCCTTTTTCTTGAAGTAAATATATATGGGTCGAAATTGACCCTAACACCATAGATGTTACTATAGTTAATAATATTAAAATTAAAAAATAAATAAAACAAATTTATTTAAGAGATGTGTTCTAATACCCCTCAATAATAGTCAGGTAACACAACAACCCTTTATTTATTTATATGATTCTCTTGAGGTTCATTTTACCATTTTTTAAATTGAAATCGAGGGGTATACTGACAAAGAAAAGGCCCAGAGGCCCACACCAAAAATATTAAAACCAATATTTTCATGGATAAGGAAGCCTAACAAGGTAACCAAGAGATGAGAAACAAATTGGATGATAGATAATTGTTTTTAGTGTATTTTACAGCTGATTTAAGACACGGGTCAAAACCGACCCGTTAACATAAGAGATGGTAACAGAAAGCTAACACAGGAGGAAGGTTAAGTAGTTTTTTTGGGTATCTGTACTTTACTTTACTACTTATATTTCTGTTGACTTTTACTTTTACTTCACTACATTTTGCAAAGAAAACCGATACTTTTACTCCGATAAATTTCCCCTGAAACCTTTGTTACTCGCTACAAAATCAAATCTTTAGAAAAAAATGAATCATGAGACCAGCGTCGGGGACTGTGGTGGAACACAGACTGCAAGCAAGCATGTTTGGCGAATCAGTTGTCCGAGCTTGCAAGTTAAATCATTGGTTAATCACGTTAATGCGCAATTGCAAACAAGTGCTCTCAAAGCTGCGGCGTTTTGATTCTACCTGACTACCTGAGTAGAATTCCACTCTATGATGACTGATTTCATGATGGAAGCGCCTGCTACTCCCGCAACAAACTACGGTGGTGACGAAGACCAACACCCGTGGATCGCTAGCGAGTTAGTGAGCTGAGGAAGTGTTGACAGTTGTGACGCCATAGGATTGACGGGAGCCGAGAGAGCGCAGCATTAGCGTTAGCATTAGGGAAATCCTTCGCAGCTGTGTGCAAGCCGTCTGTGACGCTGAACACACCTACCTGCGAAAGGCTATTTAGCATCGCAGGACTAGTCTTCAGCCCAAGAAGAGCGAGACTGAATTCTCGCAATTTTGAAAACCAACTTCTTTTGAAGATGAACAGGACATTTTTCAGTTTCAAGTAATGACTGGGTTGTTACTTTCGGTGCTGCTTTAGTATTGATCATGTTTTGATATTTGAGTCATGTTGTGGATGATCAGATGGAGTTATGATGGTAGCAGTCGCCCAATTGCAGATTCAGCAAAGATTGAGCAAAACCTTTGCCTATTGTGTTCAAATCAGGCCCATAGGAGTTTACAAGGCAGGTGTCCTTTCTCAAAACACTGACCTGATGCATCAAGTGGATTTCTGCTGAACATAATATTATGCATTTGCCCTCTACATCCTCTAGTCGGAATGAGCATACTTATAAACGCAGTGTTACAACTCCTTCATAGTGTCATATTGCTTTTCGGAGAATTATGATGGTAAGTTCATAGTAGATGCAAAAGTATACTTATGTACAATATATTATGTTGAACATTGTTGCTCCTGGATGGATCAAAGCCAACCCAATTATTTTCAACACAGCTCCATGTCCTTGGTCATGGTGGTCACAGCACTTAAAAGAATAAACTTCATAATTCTCAAAATTCTGACCCTTTGCTTTTTTATTAACAGCATTTACTTGTACTTTTACTTTCAATGAACAGGTTATGATGTTCATTTAATGTTCAGGTTATGATGTACATTTAATATCAGAAAATGACTTTTGATACTTAAGTACTTTTGTACTTAAGTACAATAAATATCAGATACTTTAAGACTTTTACTCAAGTAGTATTCTAATAGGTAACTTTTTACTTTTACTGGAGTAGTTTTCCAGTAAGGTATCTTTACTTTTACTCAAGTATGGCTTTTGAGTACTTTATACACCACTACTTACGACAGAGAAGACTATGTAGGTGAGCTCTGATCCCAATTCTGGACATTTTCGTACCATAAATTGTGAGACACCGCCCCCTGGTGGCGAGATATAATGAGACAACCAACCCCGTCCTCCCTAATACTTTGTTAAACTATTCTTTGTTTGTTAGACCTCTGAACCATCTGTGGGGAAAGAGCTCAATCCATTCAGCTGAATTAAGTAACTAAGTGTCTGTTCAATCAATATTTTTTAAGAGCTTCATAGGTTAATAAATGAATAACAAAACTATCCTGATACTGGTGAACTTCTACCGCTGCACCATCGACAGCATCCTTACAAGCTGCATCACAGTTTGGTATGGCAACTGCTCTGTCCACACCGGAAAGCACCGCAGAGGGCCCGACCCCCCCCCCTTCCACACACACCAGACACCTTCCTCCAGTGACTATACATACTTACACCTTACTGTTTATACTGTACTCTATATATACTGCATTTCATGTCCACTGTTCATACTATATATTGTTATACTATTCATACGTTTTTATTTTTCATTATGTATCTGTTATCTATACTGTTATTTATCTAGCACATTGCACTGCACCTTTACTGCTTCTTTTTGCACTTCTGGTTAGATGCTAAACTGCATTTCCTTGTCCTAGTACTTGTACTCTGTACAATGCCAATAAAGTTGAATCTGAATCTAAATAGCAGAAATGTCTTCAACGTAAATATTTCTTGTTATTGATATTGTGCCAGGATTTGAGTGCCTTAATTGTTTTAACAAGAATTATGGTCACTGAGCAACTCTTGAATTTAATCATTTTCAAAATAAATAAAAAAAATATTTTCTTTGTTTTCCCTAATGTACCGAAAATGCACCGAATAGTGACCCCAAAACCAAGATGGGTACCAAACTGATTTTTGTGTACCATTACACCCCTACTGTAATTATGTGAAAAGTGGGTTAATAAGTACAATGGTGTTGTGTTACCACAACAGTGTTGACTGATGCTACCTTGCCATTAGCCCTTTGTCTTTGAATGTAAGGGCTGACCTATGCCTACTTTGCTACTTGGCTCTTGCAACTATTTGTTTTTCCAAATATACGTATACATAAATACTGATCTGTTAAAACCCTCCATGAATATCAATCACAGTTTGAAGAGAGAAAGAAGCTTACTAAAGCCAGTAGCATATCACCAACATTTCCTCTAAATTCAGGCTGCTCACATTTGCGTTCTCTCCCAGAAAGTCCACCCTGTTATTCCAATTTGGTGACTGCCTCTTTTTGATCAAAGTGAGAATATTTTAAATAATTGACACCTAAGTTTAACACCAATAATAACAGCATCAAACGCATGCTCTGTACCGTTTACCAGCCATTTTATCAATTGCACACTAGAGAGCAGGCTTGTACAATATATGAATCTTCACCAACACATGAAACATCTTCAGTTGCAACATTCAGATACTTAATGTTGTAACGCAATTGTGTTTTCGATTCCATTTTAAGACATAAGCTAAGAAATATGCTCAATGAACAGCAGCTGCTGTATGAGCGGAATACACAACATTCCCTCATCACGAATAGATGCAGAGTAATGCAGATCCCTTTATTGATAGCAAGTTGGTGCAAAAAACAGTACATAGACATAATACAATCACAAATTCCACAAGCTACAACCCATTTCTGAGAGTCAACAAAAATATGAGTTTATTCATGTAATTTACAAACGGTGTGAGTTGGCTTTATGGCAGCCACTGTGACCACAAGTGACAATTTGGCCAGTAGCACAAGTAGAGAAGAGTCATAAAATCAGCAAACTGACTCAGTAGTGGCAATTACACGGCAAGATCTATCATTAGTTTTCTCAAGTTACTTTGAATTAAGATAAAATAAGATAATCCTTTATTAGTCCCTCAGTGGGGAAATTACAGGATTACAGCAGCATTGCTCACAAGTAATAGAATGAAGATAAAAAATCAAGCAGTATAAATACAGTAAACAGTAATAAAAATATGACAGTAAAGAATACAAAATATATACCAGTGTATATACAGGCGGGGTAAAAAAAATGTAAGATAATACTTAAACGTATTGGATATTGCACGGGATGACAGTAAAGAAGAATACAAAATATACCAGTATATACAGACGGAGTAAAATGTAAGATAATACTTAAACGTATTGGATATTGCACAGGATTGCACGGATTAGATATTGCACCAGGTGAATGAATGAATTAGTGTTCAGAGTGTTCATATTCATGTTAAAGTGAATTAAAGTGTTCAGAAGTGTTCAAGTGTTCATGTTCAGTCAAATGTTTGTGTTCAGAAGTGTTCAAGTGTTCATGTTCAAGTCAAATGTTCGTGTTCAAAGTGTTAGTTAGTGGTCTCCCGAGAGCAGTTTGTTGTGTAGCCTGACAGCAGCGGGGAGGAAGGACTTGCGGTACCTCTCCCTCAGACACCGGGGATGGATCAGCCGGTGACTGAAGGAGCTGTGCAGAGCTGCCAGAGTGTCCTGCATGGGGTGGGAGGCGTGGCTCATCAGGGATGAGAGCTTCGCCATCATCCTCCTGTCTCCCACCACCTCCACAGTATCCAGTGGGCACCCCAGCACGCTGCTGGCCTTCCTCACCAGTTTGTCCAGTCTCCTCCTGTCAGCTGCCGCGATGCTGCTGCTCCAGAAGACCACTCCATAGAAGATGGCTGATGCCACCACGGAGTCGAAGAAGGTCTTCAGGAGTGCTCCCTGCACCCCAAAAGACCTCAGTCTCCTCAGCAGAAAGAGTCTGCTCTGTCCTTTTTTATAAAGAGCGTGAGCGTGGTCAGTCCAGTCCAGTTTATTGTTCAAGTGAACACCCAGGTACTTATATGAGTTCACGACCTCAATGTCCAGTCCCTGGATGCTCACCGGTGTCGGAGGAGGGCGTTTACCCCGGCGGAAGTCCACCACCAGCTCCTTGGTCTTGCTGGTGTTGATGTGGAGGCGGTTCCGCTGGCACCATCCTAAAAGTCCTGGTTCAGTTCCCTGTATTCTCTGTCATCATCTGCGGAGATGAGGCTGACGATTGCAGAGTCGTCAGAGAACTTTTGCAGGTGGCAGTTGGCAGAGTTGTGTTTGAAGTCTGAGGTGTAAATGGAGAAGAGGAATGGAGCCAGAACGGTTCCCTGTGGGGCCCCTGTGCTGCAGGACACCCGATCTGACTCACACTCCCGTATCCGCACATACTGTGGACGGTTGGTGAGGTAGTCCACCCCGGTCTGCTCCAGCTTGTCCCTCAGAAGCAAAGGCTGGATGGTGTTGAAGGCACTGGAGAAGTCGTAGAACATGACTCCAGGAGGAGGAGGAGGAGGAGGAGGAGGAGGAGGAGGAGGAGGAGGAGGAGGAGGAGGAGGAGGAGGAGGAGGAGGAGGAGGAGGAGGAGGAGGAGGAGGAGGAGGAGGAGGAGGAGGAGGAGGAGGAGGAGGAGGAGGAGGAGGAGGAGGAGGAGGAGGAGGAGGAGGAGGAGGAGGAGGAGGAGGAGGAGGAGGAGGAGGAGGAACTGCAGCCATAAAACCCTTGTGTATTGAGTTCAACAAGGGTTAATTGTATCGTTTACAAATACTTTGCTAAAGTTTGCTAAATTAAGATTGTGTAATTTCTTTTTTTTAAGTTAGTCTCACTTTAAGTAAAATGGTAAATATAAAAACTACAATGTAAAATCTTTAAATGAATATTGACTTTTACATGTAATAAAGTCAAAGAATTGTGAGACAAATGCAGCACTAATCAATCATTTTTGGCCAGTTAGGGGCAGAACTCCATCACAAGCTAAACATCTCAGACACATGAACAATTTGCAACAAATCAATCCCACGTTTTGAAATAAACTATACAGTTCAGTAGAGCTGAGGAGGAACTGCAGAGCTGGTGATAATTCTCTATGGGCTCATCACTGTGAGTGAACCCTTTCACACTGCTCATTGGATCCATTGGTAATATAAAAAAAACTGTTTTGTTTAGAGAGATTAGAGTTCTGAATATCAAAAGTTTCAAAGTCTTTATTATTATGTGCACATCAATAACAGAGAAGCAGTAGTTAATCGAAAAATCGCATCAGGCCCAATCTCCACCAATCACTCATTAAATATGTATTAAAAGGAAATAAAGCAAGTGAAGCTATGTTCAGACTGCAGGCAAATTTGTTTCTCAAATCAGATCTTTAAAACAGACCGTCTGCACTGTTGTTTTCAAGTCATCAGATTTATGTGTGCAGACATCACCAACCTATCTGCATGGGTTTCTGTGGAAACAACGTAGGCGTCGGTAACTACGTAGCTACACGTCTTTCTAACGTGAAAGCATGAGAGATGGAGGTCCATCCTTTCTGCCACCAAACAATCACACTGTCAAGACAAGAGAACATGGTTATGCTTTATAGTTAAAAGATTATTAGGATATGTATTAGCTATTGCAAAACAGACTTACAATGTAAGAATAAAAGAACAAGACTAAAACACACAAAATAACAAAAGTATGACTAATGAATATATATGAATATACATATAGACTATATATAGACAGTCTATATATAGATATGTAAAAAAGTGAAGAGATTAAAACCAAATCAATGAGAGAGTAGACAGTGGTTATCGATCTCACTGAAATCATGACGTGCCTCATAG
Organism: Lycodopsis pacificus; assembly: GCA_028022725.1. Lineage (NCBI taxonomy): Eukaryota > Metazoa > Chordata > Actinopteri > Perciformes > Zoarcidae > Lycodopsis > Lycodopsis pacificus. The sequence goes on from CM051700.1 coordinate 6,348,961, forward strand.
GAAGCAGCACCACCATTACATTAGTCATTTAGCAGACGCTTTTATCCAAAGCGACTTACAATTCAGATTCTATCATACCGTAGGCACAGCACCACCAATTACAACAGAGGCAACAGAAAGTAAAACGATATCTGTGCGTATGGAAACATCTAACTGACTGGTCATAGCTTGGTATACCACATAGCATCAAAATGTTAAAGTGAAAATGATCAAGTCAGTCGGAATGAACCAGACATTACTGAGATATCGCACAGCTCCATCAGAGACCTTCAGTTTGCTCTTCAATCTGCATCACTGATTTTCATCTGGACCCCGAGACCCCATATTTATTAACTACATGTCCTCATCCAAAACTATCTTTCCTTTTCTCATGGGCAATCATGAACTGCTGTCTTGTAATGCTATTATCTTTAAAGTAATGGAATTGTGTAGATAGTTTAAATAGACTGCAGGCTGTCCTTTGGCGTTTTTGTTGCTAGAGATTAAGTGACTGTAAACTTTTTAATCACTCAAGGAAAACAAACTGGAGGGTAATGACAAAATAATGCAAAGCATGACAGGATTTCTGTGCCTGCAGAATCATATGAATTCAACTCAAAAAGAACATCATCTGCCCTTGGCTGCATGCCATCTGCGTCCAAGGACTTCAGTGCCCTCTTGGGAAAAGCTTTTCCTATGCAGCCTGCCCGGTCTCTTCATCAATTACAAAACTGTCAGAAAAACCACAGTGGGGCATGGAACGCTTAAAAGAGGAGGCAGTGACCATCGGCTAAGACTGATGACTGGAGTTAAATATCGTCAAAATGCTTACTGAACATAATGATTTTGAAATCCACCTATTTTGCACGTCAAGATGACTTGTCCTGAGGAGTTCTACACAGCCTTTGAAACAGTTGTAACGTGTGCTGTGTGGCTCTTTCTAGAGTCTGACCTATAACATGTAAAGATCATGGCTTAGCATATCAAGGATTGATGGTTGAAGATCAGATTCAATGTGTAATGATCGTGAAAGCATCTGCACATTCCACTTTCTGCAATATTAATGTATTGAGGCAAGCCTCAATAAGCTCCCGAACTGAATGTGTGCATCAATAAAAACATTTCACAGATTGTACTGAATGGATGCTCTTCATGTAGACTACTAATTCGTGACAATATGAGGTTAAAAACTGGGGGCATGGAGTTTGAAAGATGGATAGATACTTTAATAATCCCGCAAGGAGAAATTTGCATTTTTGGGCAACTCATTTAAAATATTGAATCATTTCTCATTACATACTTGTCATTGATAGGTTAATGACATTACCTTATGCTGCGTTCACACCGGTTGCGTTGATTTTTTGACGCACTGCTAAATCACGTCCAACGCGCCGCCGGTCGTGTTCACACCAAACGCCGCAAAATCTTGTAGCGCCGGAGAGGGGGCGTGGTTTATCGACTGGAAGCCGTTCACCTCGCCGTCATTTCTTTCCGCTATCAACCATGAAAGGAATAAGGACAATTGCTGCTTTGTACGTGTTGTGGAAGTCCCTCAAACGTCGGAATGCCAAACGCCGTCATGTCTGGTTCATAATATTTTTCAGAGGAGCTCCGTGGATTGTATCGAGCTGTATTCACTGTGTCTAGCAAGCCACCGGTCGCTGTTTACTACAGCTGTAGGAACACAAAATAAACTGATTTGGCTGTGATTTAACGGAAAATAAGCCGACAAAAAGGGACTCCGAAATAACTACATAATGATGCCGATTTGTACTTGTCTTCTCCGACAAAAAGGGACTCCGAAATAACTACGTAATGATGCCGATTTGTAGGCTACTTGTCTTCTCAATGGAGCTCTGATGGATCGGTGCTAGGCTATGCTAACATCGTAGCAGCTCCACCAGCACTCAATAACGTCACGTAGACGTAAATACGGCAGCGTCTATTCATTGTTTGTACCGTATGGTTTACACACACACGTATGCACATAGTTTGGTCCGGTCTCTGTTGATATGAGGTATCGTAGAGCTCGGGGAACCCACAAACCGCCACTATTAATTCGTCCTCCATTGTTGTCTGCGATTCAGCACTGGCAGGAGCTATGGCACTGATGACGGGGGCAGCAACTCAACGCTGATAGGCTATCGCGCCACAGCGTCACGCGATTATGTCGCAGAAGTTGAAAAATTTCAACTTGTGCGTTGGCGATTTTGCGGCGTCCAACGCGTCCACCGCACTGCAATAACGTGTCCAACGCGCCATCGCAAGACCGGTGTGAACGCAGCATTACTGATTAGTGTGACAAAGTGGGTGAGAACACACCATTTGTCCCATAGTGTATGCATCTATAAATCTGACCATGCTTGTCAATTGTTTGCTTACCATACCCACCATGTGTTCCAGAGGCTAAAGGGGGAGGCACCCATCCACTTCCTCTTTTTATACACTGGATGATGTCATCTGTGACGTCATTGGGTCAGACCAAGTATGGGGGGGAAAGTAGAGTATGTACCGGTAGAGTGTAGGTGGGTTATGAGTTGTTTTACATTGATATTAGTGTATAGCAAAATGTAAACCATAAACAAGTGTGGGCTATCTAAAGGGGTGCTGTAAATTATAAGTTTGGTCTGTTAACTAGTGAGTCAGTAATTGGTGTCACCTGCACTCATGGTAGGAACTATATCCTGCTGATAGGAGGCTCTATATAAGGAGAGGACTTTGACTGAACAGGAGGGGTGGGTAGACCAGTGCGTAGCTGTGTGCCTGTGATTATGTCACTGGAAGATGAGTTAAGGGTTGGTCAATTAAGCTAAGTTCAATGTTTGTTTTGGTTGTCTATGTTTGGTAACACGTGTCGCAGGGATGTTTTATGAATAAAAACACCTTTTGCTTTTGGAACAAAGTCTCTCGTGTCTGCCTCCTACCACTTCAGAAGCCACTCAGGTCAGGTCGCACCACATTTGGTGGCAGTGGTGGGATCCAGGCCAGTAGGAGGCAGTGAAGAAAAATGCCAACCAGACACTAGAAACAGGAAGAGTCCCAACATGTCGAGGACCAACCGGGGGCAGCAGGTGGCCAACCCCAGGAGCAAGAAAGTATGACGGAACTGACGAGACTTATGCAATCCCTGATGCAACAGCAGGCTGACCGCGAGAGCAGGACAGAGCAGGAGCATCAGCGGCAGGAGGATAGATGGCAGCGAATCCAACACCAGTTTATACAGCTCCAACAAGAGGTAACATGGGACCGTCAGGATCGTCAGCAGCTGAATGAAGGTGCAGCCGCCACATCTGCCCACTCCATAGAACTGACGGCCGATCCACCTCAAATCCCGGTAATCAGAGACAGGCCTGCAGATGATCTATTGCAGTTGGCTAATGGAGGACAAAATTCCAGCCTGTTGAGATATCCTGGCTGGAAAAGCCCCAAAATGCAGCCCTACCAAGAAGGTGAGGACATAGAACATTATTTAATCACATTTGAAAGAATTTCTCATGCCTGTCATTGGCCTCAGGATGAGTGGGCTCTTCACCTAGCTCCATTGCTAACCGGGAAAGCACGGTATGCTTATGTAGCTATGGACATTGATGACACCATGGACTATGCAAAAGTGAAGTGTGCTGTGTTGCAGAAATTTGAATTCAGCGGAGACTTGCCGAGTAAGGTTCCGTTCCACTGTGCCAGGAGAAGAGGAGACACCTAAAGAGCTGCAGGTTCGCCTCAAGGACTTGTATGGCAAGTGGATGGCTCCTGAAGCAAAGACAAAGGAACAAATTGGAGACGCCATCATCATGGAGCAGTTTCTCAAAATCCTGAATCCAGACCTTTGTACCTGGATTAAAGAGCGAAACCCAAAGACTTCCAAAGAAGCCGCAGAACTGGCTGAAGCTTTTTTAGCTGCCCGCCGCCCATCAAAAGAGTACCTCCCAGCCAAGTCCCGCCCACCCAACCCATCGAGTAGGGCGTTTGGTAATGAATTTAGAGCTAACACAAGACATAGTTTCTTCCCCTCAGCCTCAGCCGCAGCTACATATGAACCGAGAAACAAAGCCCTCTTAGCATGTTATTCATGTGGCCAGAAGGGTCATTTTAAGGCAGAGTGTCCGAATATACGGGTTAGTAACAATTACATGTGTTTTGCTCCCCAGTTACTTGTCAGTGAGTTGGAGAGGAATAGTGGCTTTGAGTGTCAACATGAAGAACTTACAATAGCTGTGTTAATTGAAGACAGACCCTGTGTAGCTCTCCTAGATTCAGGAAGTAATCGCACCCTAGTCAGACAGGACAGTCTCCCGAGGGATGTCATTTTTTGTGGAGGGACAGTTGACGTTTTCTGTATTCACGGTGACAAAGTAGGTTACCCCATAGCTGAGGTAGCTATCCAGGTTGAAGGTCAACACTACTTGCTTCCAGTAGGAGTATTTCAACAACTGCCATATCAGGTTGTGTTGGGCTCTGATCTCCCTATCCTTGCTGAACTGATAGCCAAGCAGTCTTGTGAGGCTAGAGCTAGCTGCACCAGTGAAAGTTTGCTAGCTATCACTAGGTCAAAAACCAAGCAAGAACAAGCTAGTTCCACAGCGGAGTGGGAGGAGTTACCGTTTGTGAACGAGGAAGTGCCGAGTGGGGAACACACCCAAGTGTGTAAGGAAAGGAAAAGCAAGAGACAGAGAAGACGGGACAGAGTAAGGGGAACAAAAGTTGCTCAACAGGTGTCAAAGCCTTTAGACTTTGATCATTTTGTTATTCCTAGTGACATTGCTAAGCTACAGCGAGAGGACCCTACACTTACAACGTTGTTTGCTAAATGTGTGCCCGAGGCAACCCAAGTGATGGATAGGGGAAAGGAAGCCTTTGTGGTCAAGGGAGACATGTTTTATCGCCGTAGCCAGATTGGTGACCAGTTAGTCATTCCCCAGAGTTTAAGGCCCACAATCCTTAACCTGAGCCACTCTATCCCATGGGCAGGACACTTGGGACAGGCAAAAACATTTGCGAGAATGGTTACCCGTTTCTATTGGCCCCAGCAGTACGCTGACACCGTAAAATGTTGCCAGTCTTGTCCACAGTGTCAGTTAACTGCGCCAGGCAAGAATGCAGATAGGGCTCCCCTCATTAGCATGCCCATCATTGACGCACCCTTTTCACGCATTGCCATGGACATTGTAGGCCCACTAGAAAAGAGTAGTGCAGGCCACAAGTACATATTGGTAGTCTGCGATTACGCCACAAGATACCCTGAAGGCAAGGCAAGGCAAGTTTATTTGTATAGCACATTTCAACAACAAGGTAATTCAAAGTGCTTCACATAAAACCATTAAAAGCATCAAAACATAAGACAAAAGAAAAGGAGATTTAAAAACAATTAAGAACATTCATTAAAAAAAAGTGTAAACAGTTTCATAGTAAAATGCAGAAATGCAGGAAATTGATTAATATATTAATTGAATGTGGTTCAATTAAAGGCAGCAGCAAACAGAAAAGTCTTCAATCTTGATTTAAAGGAGCTGAGGGTCTCAGCAGACCTGCAGCTTTCTGGGACTTTGTTCCAGATATGTGGAGCAGAAAAACTGAACGCTGATTCTCCATGTTTAGTTCTGACTCTGGGAACAGAAAGTAGGCCGGTCCCAGACGACCTGAGGGGTCGGGATGGTTCATAAGGTAGCAGCAGATCAGAGATGTATTTTGGCCCTAAACCATTCAGTGCTTTGTAAACCAACAGCAGGATTTTAAAGTCAATTCTTTGTTGGACAGGAAGCCAGTGCAAAGACATCAGAACTGGGGTGATGTGATCCACCCTCCTGGTCTTAGTGAGGACTCGAGCTGCAGCGTTCTGAATCAGCTGCAGCTTTCTGACGGACTTTTTACAGAGACCTGTAAACACACCGTTACAGTAGTCCAGTCTGCTGAAGATAAATGCGTGGACAAGTTTTTCAAATCCTGTTGAGACATAAATCCTCTAATCCTTGATATATTCTTCAGGTGATAGTAGGCTGATTTTGTAATTGTCTTGATATGGCTGTTCAGGTTGAGGTCTGAATCCATAACTACACCTAGATTTCTGGCTTGGTTTGTGGGTTTTAACATCAGTGATTGAAGCTGAGCGGTGATTTTCAATTGTTCGTCCTTGGTACCAAAAACAATTACTTCTGTTTTATCTTTGTTTAATTGAAGAAAATTCTGGCACATCCAGTTGTTGATTTGTTCAATGCAGTTACCCAGCCCTTGTATGGGATTATAGTCCCCTGGTGACAGTTATGTAGATTTGTGTGTCGTCTGCATAATTATAACACACTTTGTTGTTTTCCATAATCTGAGCTAGTGGAAGCATGTAGATGTTGAACAGAAGAGGCCCCAGTATTGAACCTTGGGGAACACCACATGTCATTTTTGTCAGCTCTGATGTGTAATCGGCTACAGACACAAAGTATTCTCGGTCCTTCAAGTAGGATTCAAACCAGTTAAGTGCTGTGCCAGAGAGTCCCACCCAGATTTTTAGTCTTTGTAGGAGTATGGCATGGTCGACCGTGTCGAATGCAGCACTGAGATCTAGTAACACTAAGACTGAACTTCTGCCATTGTCTATGTTTAAGTGGATGTCGTTGAAAACCTTAACAAGAGCAGTTTCAGTACTGTGGTGCTGTCGAAAGCCTGACTGGAAAACATCAAAGCAGTTATTTACGGCCAAGAAGTTGGTCAGTTGTTGGAAAACCGCTTTTTCAATTATTTTACTTAAAAATGGGAGGTTTGATATTGGCCTATAATTTTTCATCGTTGCGGAGTCTAAACTAGCCTTCTTTAGGAGCGGTTTAATAACTGCAGTTTTTAGGGCTTGTGGGAAGACACCTGAGAGAAGGGATGTGTTTACAATTTGTAAAAGATCAGTGGTCATGCAGTTTGAAATATTTTTGAAAAAGTGTGTTGGTAGAATATCCAAGCAGCAGGAGGATGACTTCAGATGTTGTATAATGTCTTCTAGGCTTCTACGGTCGATTGAATGAAATTGTGTCATGATATTTGAATGGATGTTATTCAGAGATGGGGACAACACATATCCTGTGGTTGGTGTGGAGGCACTGACTGCTTGTCTGATTTTCTGAATTTTGTCAGTAAAAAAGGAGGCAAATTGATTGCATGCCCAAGTGGATTGGAGCTCAGCAGCTACCGACACTGGAGGGTTTGTTAGCCTGTCGACGGTAGCAAATAAGGCGCGTGTATTGTTCTTGTTTTTGGTTATGATGTCAGAGAAGAAGGACTGCCTTGCATTTCTAAGTTCCAAATTATAATTGCGAAGTCTCTCTTTGTAGATGTCACAGTGAACCTGGAGATTAGTTTTTCGCCACCTGCGCTCAGCTTTCCGACACTCTCGTTTCTCTATTTTGACCAGTGTAGCATTTCTCCAAGGAGATCTTTGCTTACCCGAGACAACCTTCACTTTAGTGGGTGCAATGGCATCAATAATATTTTTAACTTTAAAATTGAAGCCGTCTACAAGCTCATTGACTGAGAGGCAAGAGAGGGCTGAAGCCTTCCCCTTGAAGAAGATCAAGGCTCGCCAGATTGTCAACTGCCTCATTCAGCTGTTTTCCAGAGTCGGAATCCCAAAGGAGATCATCACAGACCAAGGCACCAACTTCACCTCACACCTACTAAAAGAGGTGTACAGCATGCTGGGAATTCAGGGTGTGAAGACCAGTCCCTACCATCCACAAACAGATGGCCTCGTGGAGCGTTTTAACAAAACCCTTAAGTCTATGCTGAAGAAGTTTGTGAATGACTCAGGGTCAGACTGGGACCGATGGCTGCCATTCTTGCTGTTTGCATACAGAGAGGTCCCACAAGCATCTACAGGGTTTTCACCTTTCTAGCTGCTCTATGGACATTCAGTGAGGGGTCCAATGGATGTCTTGAAGGATGCCTGGGAGGGTCCGATGCCACAACAGCAGTGCAGTGAGCTCTCGTATGTCCTGAAGATGAGAGACAAACTGGACCAATTTCAGGAGCTTGCCAATGGTAATCTGGTTCAAGCACAGCAGCGACAAAAGAAGAGTTATGATCAAGCTTCGAGGAGGAGAGTTTTCCAGGAGGGCCAGAAAGTTATTTTATTGCTGCCAACGTCTGACAGTGGTCTCCTTGCCAAGTGGCAGGGGCCATACAAGATTACAAAAAAGGCTGGCCCTGTTACGTATGAACTCCTGTTACCAGACCGTCGGAAAAAGCATCAAGTCTTTCACGTAAACCTTCTAAAAGAGTGGGTAGACCAACCAGAGCAGTCTTTAACCATGTGGGCACGCACAGTGGTTGATGAGGAAGAACTTCAGGAGCAGTATTTCCCCACTTCAACTGAGACTCCAGTGTTTCCAGATCTGAGTCATCTTACGGCAGAAAAACGCTGGGAACTACAGGCCCACATGCAAAAAGGGCTCTTCAGTCTAAAGCCAGGTTGTACAAACCTCATTGACCATCAAATTCGTCTGCGTTCACCAGAACAGCGGCCAATCAGGGACACCACCTGTCGCATTCCAGCCAGACTTGTTCCAGGACTGAAGCAAGACGTGGAGGAGATGCTGGCTACAGGAATCATCGAGCCTTCTCGTAGTGAGTGGTGTAGCCCTGTGGTGTTGGTTCCAAAGACAACATTTCAAAGATTGGTTGATGAAGTTTTGAGAGGAGCAGAGGACTATGCAGCAGCGTACATTGATGACATCGTGATCTTCAGCCGAACATGGGAGGAGCATGTTCAACATCTTGCCGATGTCTTTCAACGCATCCACAGTGCTGGTCTGGTCATCAATGCCAAGAAGTGTCACATTGCTAAGCCAGAGGTCCAGTACCTCGGTTATGTGATTGGAGGTGGAGGCATCCGTCCTCAGGTAGGGAAGGTTGAGGCGATTGCAGCTGCACAACCACCTAACACCAAAAGGAGGCTACGATCATTCTTGGGGTTAGTAGGTTGGTATCGCAGACTTATCCCAAACTTTTCATCAAGATCTGCTGTACTAACTGATATGACTCGCAAATCCAGCCCAATAAAGGTTAAATGGACTCAAGAAACTGAGAATGCTTTCAAAGACTTGAAAAACTGTGTGTCAAGAACCGGTTTTGCAGTGTCCAGATTTCACTCTACCCTTTACTGTCCAGACAGATGCTTCTGGAGTAGGTCTCGGAGCAGTGCTATTGCAAGGGCAGGATGGAAACCAGTTGCCTGTGCAGTACATCAGCCGGAAACTCTTCCCAAGGGAAATGAGGTACTCAACAGTGGAAAAGGAAGCTCTAGCTATTAAATGGGCATTGGACACTTTGAAATACTACCTGATTGGCAAAGAGTTTGTGCTTGAGTCTGACCATCGTGCATTGCAGTGGATCCACAACATGAAAGACACTAATGCTAGAATTACCAGATGGTACTTGTCTCTCCAGCCTTATCGTTTTCAGATCCAGTATAGACCAGGACACACGAATGTCATCGCTGACTTCCTGTCCCGTGACTCTGATGAGTAACATCGTAAGGGGGGGGGTGTGTGACAAAGTGGGTGAGAACACACCATTTGTCCCATAGTGTATGCATCTATAAATCTGACCATGCTTGTCAATTGTTTGCTTACCATACCCACCATGTGTTCCAGAGGCTAAAGGGGGAGGCACCCATCCACTTCCTCTTTTTATACACTGGATGATGTCATCTGTGACGTCATTGGGTCAGACCAAGTATGGGGGGGAAAGTAGAGTATGTACCGGTAGAGTGTAGGTGGGTTATGAGTTGTTTTACATTGATATTAGTGTATAGCAAAATGTAAACCATAAACAAGTGTGGGCTATCTAAAGGGGTGCTGTAAATTATAAGTTTGGTCTGTTAACTAGTGAGTCAGTAATTGGTGTCACCTGCACTCATGGTAGGAACTATATCCTGCTGATAGGAGGCTCTATATAAGGAGAGGACTTTGACTGAACAGGAGGGGTGGGTAGACCAGTGCGTAGCTGTGTGCCTGTGATTATGTCACTGGAAGATGAGTTAAGGGTTGGTCAATTAAGCTAAGTTCAATGTTTGTTTTGGTTGTCTATATGTTTGGTAACACGTGTCGCAGGGATGTTTTATGAATAAAAACACCTTTTGCTTTTGGAACAAAGTCTCTCGTGTCTGCCTCCTACCACTTCAGAAGCCACTCAGGTCAGGTCGCACCACAAGTTAAACAGCAAAGCTGCTTCGCTACACTAAACATGATATTACATCAGTTATTCAGAACTTCTCCAGACAATGTGCGATCCAGTAACTCCAAATCCTTCACACAAGGTTCATTTATTGTCATTGTACAACAGGCTTGTGCAACAAAATGCCGTTTGTAGTCAAATTTTGCGACATAAGAAAAACTGCTCTGAAGTCTGGTGGTTCGGCGGCTGATACTTCTGTATCTCTTTCCAGACGGAAGCAGGGTGAACAGGTTGTAGCTGGGTGGGTTTTGTTTTTTAATATCTTTTGAACTCTTCTCAGGCTACTCTTCTCACATCTGGGTGGTTTTAATCACCCGCTGTAGAGCCCTCCTATCCTGTGCCGTACACATCCCATGCCAGTTTGTAATGTTTGCAGTCAGGATGCTTTCTATCGGTCTGCTCCACACTGAATTCTGTCAAAGAACCAAAAACACCAAACGAGCAGAACTGGGAAGGTTCTGATTGCTATTGAATATACAGAAACAGACATTTTAACATTTTAATGACATCTATATACAAACCCAAAAGACACATTTAAAGGACTAAAAGCCCGAGAACTGAAACCTGACAACAGTCCTCTGTCAGCTGATGGGGAAGCTAACTAACCAGCCTCCCATCAGCATGGATTCAAATCACAACAGAATGAAAAATTATGACTCAGTCCAAAGAACTTTAGATATTTAGAACATTGGATAAATAAAACAAAAAGCCAAAGTAGACTAAATTCTTATTTCACCATGAACAGAGAATATAAATTTGACATCGGAAATATCTATCTCCACATCTATATCTGTTGCAGAAGTATTTTGAGAGTGGCGATAGACAGCAGGTCTGTCATGTGTCTTTCCACCTTCTTGCGCAGTGGCATCACCATTCTCTTGAAGATGTACGTCACTGACAATGTTCTTTGGGGTATCAGCCACCTCTGTTCCCAGTCCACGAGGAAGAGATTGCAGTACCCTCAGTCCAAGCCCATCTTCCTCATTTTCGCAGGGTGTGGAAGGAGGCGCGCTCGGCTCTACTACGATCAGCGGAACGTAACCAGCGCATCGCTGACCGGCATTGTACCCCGGCACCAAAATACCTGCCAGGTCAGAGCGTTTGGTTATCTTCAAAGGATATTCCTTTACAAACTGCTTCTGAGAAGCTTACGCCCCGTTACATCGGGCCCTTTGAGATAGACTCAATCATTAACCCTTCTGCCATTAAAATCAAGTTACCTGCTTCTTTGAGGATTCACCCCACATTCCATGTCTCGGTCAGTCCACTTTGCCCTCCAGCCATTCCCCATCCGGCGGATCCTGGCCGTGCGCTGTTGGGGACACGACACCAGTACCTCGAGGACTGGGAGGGATATGGTCCTGGCCGTTTTACCACAAAAAAAGTTTCCAGTAAAATATTTTCCCTCGCTGCTCTTCTGTGATGGACTCGTAAACAAAGGGCCCCCACCGACTCTGACACTTAAATCCCCAGGACAATTTATTCTCACACTTGCACCCTTGCATTCCTTTCCCTATTAATATACACTTTAATAATATACCAGTTTTAATATACTCTTGTTTGTTTATTTACCATATTTTTATATTTTATTGTAAGTTTCAATATGTTTCTATTTTTGAATCACGTCTTTTGTTTTGCACTGTGTTGATTGTTTAATGATACGCACCTTCCACAATGTCAAAACTCCGGATCTTTTTCCGAAAATTTTGGCAAGAGCCTTAAGTTACCCAAGACATCAAAACCATCCCCAGACTGCTCTCTACTAACCTCAACAACAGCTGACAGCTTGCCTTCCTTAATTAATGACAGTCTACACTGCTCCATCTCCAATTTGGCATTTTCAGTCTGCTGGCGCAGCCTCTCTGAAGACCTTTAAATCTGTGTAATGTAATTAAGTCAATTGAGACATAAAACTACACTGTTAGCCAAAAAACATCATAAACATAAAATTTTCATTCATACCTCACATTTTGTTGAGTGACCTTTCGCAGGCATCACTGATAGAAATGGAAGCATTTGCAGGACATACTGCAGCTCTGGGAAAGACTCAACTACCCTCTGTACATACGGGTAGTATTTACACATGACATCAGTGCAAATTAATTCGATCTTGTGTTATTTTCCAAGATCGTGCTGTAGCTAGAGTGGGGAGGCAATATTTCCCCACGAAACATGTGGAGACCTGCATCCAAAACAAAAATGATTTATTTCATCGCTGTATCATTTACTCAAAAATATACAAACAATCTCAATTACTTTTTCAAAAGCGCATAATTATTTATGAATCATAGCTGCTACTGAAATGTCTAAAGACTATTTTAGTAAGTACCCCTAGATGTAAATAGGTTTAAAATACAAATAAAAATGAACTACAACATATATTTTCTTACCACTAAATAAAATGCAGTGTCTGCAGACTGATGTCATCATGCCCTCTTCATCCAGCCTGGGCTCTGACTTTCTGGTAGCCTCCCTCCCTGCTGTGAAGTTAGATTTACCGCAGGATCGTCCAGGTGCCTAATGTAACAAGCAATACAACAGCCATTACGAAAGCGTAATTACATCTTATGCATTTTACATCTTACAGTCCACCACTTCTCCACATGAAGAGAATGTTATAACCTATCACGATAAAACTCACCGATTTGACTTTGTCTCTAACCCCTTTTACAAATTCTTCTACATCTTTGTCTTTGGCAATGAAAGTCCCTTCAAAATATGGGCATTCATCCGTCCTATGAAGAAAAAAGCAGTTAATGAATGAATATAGTATATAAAGAAAATGTCCATGTTGCTTTCTTGCAACTTACCCCCTACGATTGAAGCGATACATTTTTCTGTTGCCGTCAAGAGTCACTGCGACCATGTTATCTCCACAGGCAGGACATCTCCAAGAAGTTTGTCAATCTCTTGCCGACAATACGTCCACTCCAAGAAACTTCTTTGGAAATTCTCAGCAGATGTTATGTCAACCTTTTTTAGAGTTAAGTTATTTATTTTGCACAATTCAAACATAACAGAAATAAATGAACATCACAGTGCAGGAAGAGACAGAAAGCCAACTTGGCTTATTTGAAGCCTCCACCTATATAATATTAAAATTTTACAAAATGACAAAGAAAAAAAAAAAAAATATGCATAAGACATTACATTACAACAAAAGAAAAAAAATAATGTAATTGTGTGTGTGCATGTGTAATATAACAGCTAAAACAAGAAAGACACAAACTAATACATAAACAAACTGTTACAAAACAGCAATCAGATTTTCTTTTAGGCATCTTTTAAAACATTTTATAGAGGGACATTCTTTTGTTAGGTGGGAAAAGTCATTACATAGTTTAACCTAGTAAATATGTATTTAAAAGTCCTTTTGCAAGTTATGGCACAAATGCACTCCATCTGCCAAATATATAATACACATTTGTTATAATTGATCTATAATGTACATTAGCCTGCCAGCACGAACTGAGCGACTTTCCAGCATTTGAATGAAAGCGTGTCTACTCAGACCAGGTGCACTGATTTTCAGATATTCATAGGTGAGAAATACATCGATGGCAAACACTGTGGAAATGAATTGTCCCAGGCCAGTATCCATTTGATACCAAGCCTTTTAACTTGTCCGCTGGCAGTGGCAGGTTTCACAGGTCAGCAGAGGAAGACAGAGGTCATAACGACCTGTTGGGACAGGTAAATCTAATTTATTTAAGGCAAAAAAAATGTTAAAAAATTATAAATGTCTTTTTGCCCACCACTGACAGACACATTTTCTGCATTACAGCTGCAAATCTTTTCAGAGCAAATGGCAGGAGACAAATTATGTAAAAGATAAAGGGATAATAGTTAGTTCTACCGGGCAAGTACAGGTACATCATACCTGACAGGATTGAAAAGCTATTTAGTCAAAATATTCCATAGAAAATGTATATATACCTTCGTCACACAGTGATGGCTCACCACTAGCTTCTTCAGCAATTATACTGCAGAAAGGGCTTTTTAACTGCCCCCTACAACTAAGCACCTTTTTTACAAACTGTATTGCTGATGTACAGTGATATCACATTTGGAGCAAAGCATTTATTTTGGACGGCAGTCTCTGCAACAAATTACTGCAGCTTTGACTTTGCACACTTGGCACAGGCCCTTTGGGATCCTCCCTGCCTCCAGCATGGCCTCAAGAAGCTGAGGTCTTGCTTTCTGCCATCTTTATTGGCATAAAGCCTGACGTACTGTCCATGTTCGACCAAAATATATATTTATTTTACTCTCAAATGATCAAACATAACATAATCAGAACAGTGTGTGTAGAGTAAAATAACAATCAAACATTATAGAACATTGAACAATCAAAAAAATGTATGAAGTGTGTGTGTATTTTTGTTTGTGTGATTGTGCTCTTCATTGGTCCTTTTTCACAAGGTGAACCATCGCTGCCCTCACCACCCGCTCCCTCAGCCTCAGAGCAGCTTCCTTTGCCGACTTTTGTAGCGGGGCTGAGTGTCACAATCGGAGACATTCTCCTTGGGGCCACCTTCTCTGGAGTCTGTTGAGGAAGCACGAACAAAAAGTCATTGATTATTAGAGGTTTGTTTTTCACACAACTGTCATGTACTTTATTAAACAACCTATCTTTACTTACACTTTCCACCATCAGGGTGATCAGGCCTCCTCCTCAATGAGGTCGTCCTTCTCCTCGTCTATGCAAGAGCTGCCCGACTCCCGTCGTCAGTCTCGTCCTCTGTGTCCTCATACCGGGTCTCTGCCTTCCTTTTGCGAGGTGAGGCGGAGGCGGATTCCGGGGGGTTGACAGCGGGTGATGTCGAGCCGGCCTCTGAGCTTGGTTCAGGCGTGGCGGGGGGTGGTTCGAGGACTGCCTCGAACAGGCTCCTCAATCCTTTCACGTGCTCCTTATCAAGGTTCAGGGCATAAAACTTGTCGGCCATTGCAGTTGAATGGCACATCAGCTTGGCCAGCTCATCCCGCACTTCGGACTGGTGGTAGTTCTTGGCCTGGAAACAGTAAAAAAAGAGGAGCACAAAATGTTTTTTCTTGTTAGTAAAGCCAGCCAAGTATTGTTGTAATAAAGCTACATGTCCAGACACTGCAGTTCGCAAGTCGGTGAAGGTGAAGGTGGGCCTCCCAGGCAGGCCCGTCTGCATATACCGGACGAGGTTCTTCACCGGCCCGTGGCCGGCCGTGATGAATACCCGCTGGTTGGTCGGCTTGCAGAGAGCCCGCAGCTGGAGCCACTTCTCCAACCAGGAGAACTCCTCCCCCGTTAGGTAGAGCTGGGCCGCCCCGAAAACCCGGCTGGTTTCGTGGTCGTCCACCTGCAATACACAGAAAACATCAAACATTTAAAATAAAACACACAGTTGATGAGGCACTTGAGTGTAGAACCCGGTACATACACAAATGACGTGGCCGTCGCCTTCACCATCCTCCCTCATGACCTCCCCCACCGTCATGTTGGTCAAAACCTCTGGCCGATGGCCGTAGAGGGAGCAGACCATCACGGAGAAGTACCCGTAGAAAGTGTACCTGAGGGCGGGATTCTGCTCTGTTTCCATTTGCTCTGAAAAGAGGACAGGGCAAAAGAAAACAAAAGCACCTTCAGCACCTTGGAGAGAGAGACGGGTTTATTTCCATCTATATCTTTGTATTGCACGTTCAGATATGCCAACTGTCCCAGTATCGCCGGGATCCTCTTTTTTGCCAGCTCCTGGCACATGCGGAGGCTGGCCCTGGGGATGATGCGGCCCATTTTTGTTGCCTTTACCCTGAGCTGGTGCAGCACCACGGCGTTCGTCAGGCCAGACAGGGTGGACTTAACCGTGCTAACCACGCCCGTGATCTGGGCCTTTGACAACCTGCAGAATGGGGCAGGGGTCTCTGCAAAATACTGGAGGAACTGAAAGATGTTCCTCATTTAGAAATTTGATGTCGTCACCTTCTTCCCCTTGCATTGTAGGTGGGCGGCGTAGCTGCAGAAAGAAACACTGCGATTTATTCGCTGTTCACATCAGTCTTGTGTCATAAGCGCTCCATTTGCATGGGAAAACAAGGCTTACCTCCTTATCCCCTCTGCATCATCCAGGAACCTCCAGGTAGCGATGTCACTCTTCCCCTGGTACAAGAAGTAGAGGAATGACCTCACCCTGCTGCACTTTGAAAGGGCATTCTCCTTTTTTATAGTCGGAGCGCTTCCTTGGTGGAACCTCCTGTAGGTCTCCAGATAGGAAACTGTGATGAGAAATTCAAAATGATTTTGGTTTTAATTTAACACTGATATAGAATCTTAAACCACACACACAGAATGTACTTTTACAGAATGAAAGAAACTAATAAATACTTACTCAAAACAACATCTTTCAAACCAAGGGACTCAAAGCCTGTTTTTCCATTCACCCCCCTCCAATTGATTCTTTGGCAATGTGTTTGACATCATCTTGCCATGGACTCTCCAGACTGTCTCCTTAATGGTCAACCCCTCAATAAGGCTAAAATAGGTGACCTGAAAGACAAAATTGAAAAAAGAGGCAAACCCGAAAACAATTAATTATTATATAATTGTTATAATTATTATGTTTAACAATTACTCGTAGAAGGTGAAGGTGAAGAGCCGGCGTCTTCGTAAAGTGTCCTCCTAACTCACGTTGGGTTTGTTCGGCGCGGGGATCTGGGACAGGGCCAGGGTCATTCACTGACACCATCATAACCGTGAATGATTTTCTCACATCTATCTAAATAATAATAAAACACATTAACTAATAACGCAGGGCACATAGACAAAAACATTTTTTTGGTTATATTAACACACAGAGGAACTCCAGTATATATATATATATATATATATATATATATATATATATATATATATATAACATCCAAAAATTGTTGCTGCTCCTTAATGATTTCCAGCTGTGTCAGGATCTCACGAAGGATTGCTAAAATATAGATCGCAACACAAACCGATATGGCTAGATTATTTTGAGATACGGCACAACAGAAAAGATAGCGATTGCATCTATTCGGTCTTACTTACATCTGTTAACTTCATTTCCCAAGACCTTCATATAAAAGAACTGCAAAAACTGCTAGAAGCAGTTGAAGAGGATGACGGTAGAAGTTAAAGTTCCACTGAAGCAGTAATAACAGTGAATAATCACTGTTATAGATGACACTGGGTACATTTTTCAGTTTTAGAACTGAGAACACTAAAATAGAATAAAGCTAATTTTGGTATAAAAAATTAATAAGAATGAACCTCTCTGTTTTCTGGCTTTGAGAGGGAGTAGCTAATGTTCACAAATATTGAATTACCAATGAAATAATATATTGGAATAGTTAAGGCAGTTAGCATTCTATACTAAATTAAAGTCTCCATTTTTAGCTTACTAACAGTTACACAGGGAAACAGGATATTTGGCTACATATATATTCAAGACAGTTTTTTGTGTGTAAGAAGACTGAATTTATTAAATGTAGCAGGTATTTAAAACAATAACAAGAACACGTACTAGACTAACAATGACAATAATGACAACACAAATCATTTATGCCATACTTTGATCAGCTTCCCCACCTGGCACATGAAGAGGCAGAGATTGAGGAGCCACACTGCAGCGAACGTCAACGAATTAAGTCTGTGAGGGAAACTCATTGTCAAGGTGATAGGAGGTATGACAACTTCTCCAGAAATCATCAGTGCAGCTGTATAGCTCTCACATTCCTTGGCCTACCACAATGAGGGCTCACAGTTCAACAAAACCTTCATTACATTAGTCATTTAGCAGACGCTTTTATCCAAAGCGACTTACAATAAGTAACCTTCCTTGACAGAGTGCTTAAACAGGGAGATTCACTCTGTTTATTTTATTGGTTTATTTGAATGGGACAGTGCACATTTATAAAAACATTTCTGCAAATGTGCCAGAGTTAGCCAAAAGGCTATTTTTCATCTGTAGTCCCAAAGCATGTTCTGTTGGTATCAAAACCCAGCTTCTTTTGGATGAGACCTTCCAAAACAGTCACCTGACAGTAGAGGAAATGCCAAAGCAAGTTCTAACGGACACAAATCTCTACAATGTGCACATGTCCAATGTGGAATGGATACATAAAGGCTCAAGAACGTGTCTGTGATGGATGGTTGACTCTTGCCCAACAACTTCAGTGTCTGTCAACTGATGTCAGCCATGCTACCCAGTTAGCACTAACACGGGTTTCAACGTTGATTTCTGGTTGAAAAAGCGTTGATATGGGGTCTGAACGTCTTAGACGTATTTTAACCGTCTTTTGAACCGGCTAAATTACGGTTACAATATCAACGTGTCACAAAACACCAATTTGTTTTAAAATATTGATGGTTTGTTCAGTTGTAGGTTGAAAGAGACACAATTTTGGTTACTTTAAACGTATTTCTCCAAAATCATATTACGCTGTCCGTTCATATGTGGTCTATACCAAGACGTTATTTCAACGCATTCAATGTCTCATATAAAATGTCGTAAATATGGAACTATAGACTGTGTGCTGTCAACAAGAAGCTCCCAGGACATCATAATGAGAGCAGAGCGGTCCGTGTACGTGTTGGTCATCTGTTTTACATTTGATTCGGGAAAACCAAAATACGGATATGGTATTCTCGTTTTTCGTTTCAAACCAAGAACGGGAAAACGGAAATGGTCGGTCGTATTTCCGTTTTTCGTTCTGAATTCAAAAACGGAAAAACCAAGAACCAAAGTCCCCCAAGGTCCGTGTACGTTTTAGTCATCCGTTTTACCGTTCAGTCGGAAATACCATGGTATTCTCGTTTTTGCAAATCCCTTTTTTGTTTTTCCCTTTAAAACGAGACGCAGAGCACAGCAGGTCACCCGAAAGAAGAATATTTCAAAATAAAAGTGAAGGCAATATAATGACCGTATGCAAGAAATGAATACATTAATTAATTAATCTGGGCCGATGGGAGTGCGTTAGCATCAGTAGTTGATTATATGCTGTTTAATATTCATTTATCTATGTACACAGCAATAATCAACTTTTCGATTAATTAGCATTGTTTGATGCAATACAGTTCGTGATATAGTTTAATCAAAGTCATTTTCGTGTTCAGAGTTGTAGGCACCGATATTTATTTTTCCATCGTATTGTGCTGTTGATTTAGTGAACGTGAAGTAGATGCAACGTCAAAGTGTTTACCATTTTTACCAGTAGATGACAGTATAAGTGTATTTAAACCATAGATTTAGTCATATTTACCTGTGCCTCTAGGTTATTGATACAGATGTATTTAATGCTGATTATTTCATTTGATGTTAATGGTTAATTAGCATTAGTTGTAGACATCATGTATTTACATGTTATATTTGTGTAATTTAAGAACTCAACATACATGGAAGAGCGAGCATGTGTTCATGATCATGAGGCAATAAATATTGCCAATTGAAAAAATTAAGATATTTGGTTTATTGTTATTGAACATTAAGCCTAATTTACCTACCTCATTGATTAAATTGTCACACTTATATCCTTATTTGAATGGTTAAACAGAAGAGGTCAAAGGGCGGAGATGAGAAGATATAATGTTGGCCAAATGCTGTGGTCCAAATGAAATTACTTCAGTTTTATTGCCATTGAGTTACAGAAAGTTTGACTCTAGAATGTTTTCATTTTTTTTCCCTAATCTCACAAAACAAGAGCAAAAACCAGATTAATTGGTTCTCTTTTCTTCTTTGCTGCCATGTTACCGGCCTCGTGACCCCTCAGGTTTATCTCTGGAGCTGTAGGCGGATGCAGACCGTCAGGCTGAATTGATTTGGGAACCAATGCAACAGACTACCAGCTCTTTAGCATGTTGGACACACCAGCATGACACTGTCCCGTAAAATTAAGTTCCCATCCAATAACACTGGTCTGCAGAAGACTGCTGTGGGGGAGGGCTGTTGAAAACTGAAACCGTGATATGAGAGAATAAACATGTCCCTACTAAGTAAACTAAGTTTGTTAGTGAAATGCAGGCACAGAAAACACATTTTGATAAGTGTAACCACAAATATTAACCATATCTGATGTAATTGATCTTGTTTTGAACAATAACAAACAATAATACAAAGTTCAAAAATATTTATTTAACTTAACAAATAAACAATATACAAAGAACTCACACAGATTATGTACAATGTAAAATAAGAACAAGAACAAAAAAAGAACAATCAACCAAAAATCGTGGCTGCCCCACAGCCCCTAAAACAAAATCTAACCTCTAAACAAACAAACCCCAAACTGAAAATAAAACACCTATCTAATTCCGGATCGTGTCCCTTAGCGCATCGATTATGTCCCCCATCCCTGTAAGTGCAAAACTTCTGCTAAGAAAGTCCTCATTCCTACACTTAGGGCAGTGTGGTGTGGTGGCTGTCCACTGGTCTACGCAGACCCGGCACCCAATCGCACTCCGGCAACACTGTGCCACCACGGGGTTGTCCATGACATCTGCAAGATTAAGAATTTTAGAACAATTTTAGATCATTAATGTAATGCAAGTCGCAAGCACTTTTCTTATAAGATATCTACATTTGTTAATGCTACTATGTGAAACATTTGTTTTCCCATCTACTGTTTTAATTGGGAATATGCTAAAATCTTAGGTAGTCAGTTAAAAAAAATGCAGATGTGTTATTTCAACCATTTATTTTTCTTATTATTGTTGTTGTTATTGCTATATAGTGGTTGCAGCCGTATTGAAGCCACACTTGTATTGAGTAAAATATTCAAAGCCAAAATGCCAACATGTTATGGCTGCAGCATTACATTGCTTAGAAACCATCTAAATGTCTTTGATACACTTATTGTAATTAAGAAGGACATGCGTTATCTTCTGAAACTCTGGAATCTGCACTATAATCTAAAATGTAAAATAAATCTGAACATAGCTTGACAGTGCAGTGTTTGTAACAAACCCACTAATGGGACTGTTTGAAGAGGGCAAAGCAATGACTTTAATTAAATGCTATAGAATGACTTGTTTGTACAGATAGAATATATAAGTTACTAACCTTGGCATATAAGGCAACGGAATGTTGCCCTGACGGTGGTCACCTGGTCATCAGTCAGGGCCACCGTCTTTATTTTATTTGCCCGGGCGTACTCCCCGAGCTCCCGCAAGGACTGCCTAATAGCTGGCAGCTCTTCTGCTGCCAGCTCCTCCACCCTCTCCACTGTTTCATCATTAATGTGTCTGGGGAGTGGGGGGAGATATATAAAAACAGATTTTAGACAATACAAAATTCAAGCAAGTCAACCATTAGCTTTATATTGTCTGTTCATATCTATGTTTCAGGTAGTCACGACCTAACTAACATCATTTCACATATTTAAATGACTCCACCTTAAAAACAAAGGAAAACATTTTAGTTTAACAAACTCATCCCCGCTTCACAAAAATATATTTTTCATAATGTATCCCATTAATGTGTATTCAGCATGTGTTGTCATTACTTTATCCAACTTATTTCTGACTTCTATGACTTTTTTGTGAAGCGCTAGTCTTACTAGATTTGTGGTGACTTTAAATTTAGGGAGGTCTTTCTCAATTTACTTGCGTTGGAACTTCGTCAGGTGGTGTTCAAAAGGACTTGGTGACTTTAAAATAGTTAATTCTACATTTGGAGACTATGATCTGTGTATTTAAATTTCTCTTAAGAGCCTATTGTGGCACAATAACTGAGTCTTGCATTCAAAAATAGGCGGAGGCTTGGCTAAATACTGTGCTTGTTACCCTGTCCTTCGCCTCTTTCTCTGCATCAGCTCGTTGTAGGAGCTGTCAGTCAGGGCCACAATACGCCGGGCATTCTGTTTCCAAAACCCCAGCCCTAAAGACAAGATAATGGAGTAAAGAAAAAGAATGGAGAAAACTAATTAGACAAGATTGGAACAATAATTGATATACAAGATGTATATGTGATATATGTTATATTAACTACACTTTGGTAGAAATTAAGTTTTTACAAATACATACCAGTTGTCCCGGTGCCTTCCAGCAGGCGGTTTCCATGGCCGTCACAGAGGACTATATCTTCCTCTGTGCCCAGGTCAGTTTTGACCTTCTGGGCAATGCTAGTCAGATTGGCCTCACGCTCGGTGAACTCTACATAGAGCGTTCCCCTATCAGCCCGAAGTACACCCCCATCAACGGTACCTATTGATATGCTCCTTTTGAGAGAGAAAACAAATGTACAGAGAGAGAGAAGTTCAAGCTAGTTTCTTTTCTCATTCAGACTGTTAACATACAATGGTTTTATGTTTTCAAAAATAATCCTAGAGTGCATTGTAATTATCCATGTTCAGCTCTGTATTTGGTTTAGGTCTAAACAAACCTGGAAAAACTTCTCCCAACTTGGGCGGTTGCAGGTGCTGAGCGGCTAGCAGACGCCACAGGCCTGGCTCCAAAGCGAAATAGGTTAGGTTGGGGTTGGGGGACAGGCAGGCTTGCCGTTGCGGCAGGTGTTTCTTCACCGCAAACCTCATATCTGTCCTGGACAATTATGCCTCCGAAAAACCCAGTCACGCCGGGCACCAGGACAACACCAGTCTCGGATATTGGGTAAAGACTTGCTGGTGTCAGCTGCAAATACAGAGATGAAAATATCTTTGTCTGTTTGTTGGAGCCATAATGTTGTTGTTGAGTTTTAGCTTTCACCTGCATCATTAAAAAGAGATACTCATGCTTTCAGTGCTTTTTTTTTCAGGCAAACCTGAAACTTTTCAATTTGAGCAGTATGCCATCTTCATTTACTATTAACCAGTAACAGACACAATATTTACACATCTGAAGAAATCTCACAAGTGTTACCTGTATTTTAATTATAACATCAAAACTAGAAAATGCATTTCCTGCTGAAAATGTGTTGGAATGCTGAAAGCTGAAATGAATTGCAAAAACATTTCAGATTTAACGTTATGTGTAACAGAGTTAATGATTCCACTGGCCATTATTTGCTAATATTACTGTGAATTTAAGTTATTACTTTTCCATTTAATTTTCATATTATTTCCTCCTCTATTTCTGTCAATATAATTTGCAACTTATTAGTTATTAGTTTCCCACGGAGACATGTGTTTTGTGTGTCACATTAGCGCCCTCTGCTGGGCCCCTGCAATTAGGCTTCCTTCCCCCATTTACAGGACATTTGGCGGTAAAGCAAGCTCTTAACGATTAATTAAGTGGCTGCCATCTTTGCGCCGAATACGGAGCCACGTGTTTGTTATTTTATTATTATCCTAAAGTATATGCGCAACATAAACCCTCAGCTACACATAAAACATACTTATACTCTAAGAACAGGTAACATTTTATAACCTTATATAATTGCAGAGCACCAATTACAGCCCCTTTCAACATGTATTCGTAGGTGAAGGTGAAACTTAACCTTTTTGAATTTATGGCACTGACGTTAAAACTAAAATACAAATATCAAAATACATACTTTGTGGTGCGAGATTATACATTTGTACTAACCCTAAATATTCTGGCGATGTTCTCCAGGGTGATGTCAATCTCCCGCAACTGGAGAAGCCGAGGTCCTCTCCACAGAGTTACTTTATCTTCCATCTTCCAGTATAACGTTAGCTCAATGCGGCACTTGGCCCTTATATATTGGCTGGCAAAGTAATAAATACTCTTCCATGCCAGTGGGTGGCAGTAGGTAGCGCAATAATTACCATGATAATTTAAGACGGTAGAATGAAATGACGGGAGGGCGGGGGTCTGCAGATCACATTTTGCTTTTAAACTGGGTGCATTTGGCACAGAGTTCACTCGGCGATTTGCCGACTTTGCAGCTCAGACATTTAAATTTGAACTGCTTAGCGATCCATTTGCAGCTGACATGGAAAAGAGCACCTGTGCAAATCCAAATGGAGCTGATATACCAGCAGTGTAATGACGCACTCAAGGCAAAGTATGACTGTTGGCGCTGCAGAAGCGTCATCCCCGAAATTAGCTTTTCTCTGTGATGAAGATGAACAAAAACCACACAGGAGTCTCACTGATGCACCTTCACTCCATCTTGAGGGTTTCCACAGCACAGAACCTAACTCCAGATATTAATGAACTGGCAGCCAAGAGAATATGCCAAACATCTGGCTCTGATACGTATGCATAAAACAATGTAGCCTACTTACCTAAACATGTATTCTTTTTGCACTTTGTTCAATATCCTTTCTCTCCCGTTTATTAAATGGTGACTATTTGGCCCTCAACGTATTCCCAATTTTTATTTTGGTCCTCTCTGAGTTTGACACTCCTGCATATATGCTGTATTATGCTAAAAGGTGTCATTTTGTAACGTTTTTGGTTGTTGGTGTGCCGCGGGATCTTTTTAATGTAAAAAATGTGCCACGGTTCATAAAAGGTTGAAAAACACTGGTTTAATAACTTTTTATTTCCATTCTATTAAACACCAAAAACATTAGAAAGCTGATCATATCCAACCCAAGTTACTGAATTTAATTTGAATCTGTATTGTAATTCCCGTTTATAACAATCTGAAGGATAAGGATGTTTATTGTCATTGTTAAAACATACAACGAAATTAAGTTGGCGACTCAGTCAGTACAGCAGCAGTTAAAAAGTATATAAAAACATTGAGACAAGACGATTTAAAACAAGACATTAAATAAATATATACAAGATAAGGCACAGGCATCAATGGCTTCAAAGTAAAAAAACGTGCTTAGTTAAAGTGTTGTGTTAATGAATTGTATCACCGCCCAGTGTGAGCTGGGTGGGGGGGCGATGGAGGAAACCTCTCTAGGGAAGAAGCTGTTCCTCAGCCTCTTAGTCCGGGTTTTGATGGTCCTGTATCTCCTTCCTGATGGCAGTGGAACAAACAGAGAGGGACCCGGGTGAGTGGTGTCTGTGCAGATGTTTCTGGCCTTCTTCTGGAGACGGCCAGCGTACACAGCGTCCGGGTCAGGCAGGGTAACTCCCACAATCCTCTGTGCTGTTTTAACCACCCGGGCCAGGTCCCTCCGGTTCTCTGCTGTGCAGCTGGCGTACCACACAGTAAAGCACATACACAGGACGCTTTCGATCACACTTCTGTAGAAGTTAACCAGAAGTGCAGGGGGCAGGCCAGCTTGTTTGAGCTTTCTCAGAAAGAAGAGCCTCTGCTGGGCTTTCTTCACCAGGTGTGATTTGTTCAGGGACCAAGTGAGGTCTTTAGTGATGTGGAGCCCCAGGAATTTGATGCTGTCCACCCTCTCCACCTCCTCCCTACTTATGTAGAGAGGAGAGGGTGTGGTCTTCCTGGATCTCCTGAAGTCCACTATGACTTCTTTGGTCTTGGTGGTGTTCAGGACCAGGTTGTTGTCCGATCACCACTCAGCCAGATGTTGGACCGCCTGTCTGCAGTGTGTCTTGTCATTGTTGGAGATGAGTCCCACCACAGTGGTGTCGTCAGCAAACTTCACCACTGTGTTGGAGGAATATGTGGCGGAGCAGTCCTGGGTGAAGAGGGCCGGGCTGAGCACACAGCCCTGCGGTGCACCAGTGTTCAGGATGGTGGTTGTTGATGTCAGGGTCCCTATCCTGACATTTTCTCCATTGAATGGTATATTTGACACTGAACTAGTTCATCTTTATCTCAGTGATCGTGTCCAAATGAGCATAAAATATCACTGGTATGTAAAAACTACAGGGACAACAAAATAGATGTAAATGTTGATCGACATCTGATTCCCTTCTGCTCATAATAAAACAAGTAAACAACTCAAAAGTTGACACTGTCAGGCCCATTCTCCATCCATTGTGTGCGTCCCTTTAACAATTAGGATTTGGGAGTGACGCGGATATCAAAGCTAGTTTATCCGTCTTTCCTTTACAAGCAGGAAAATTATTTCTCTCTCTTTATTTGAGAAAAGTTCATATTTGTGTTGTCAGATTTCACTGTGACCCTGAAATTCTGTCTCTTGTGTTATCATATACTGAATGCAAGCAAAACTACAGAGCAAAATCACACTCTTTCTGATTGAACCAATCTATGAACTGACAATGGATATCCGTGGCCCCAAATGGGCCCCAAAAAAACTTGCCGCAAACACTCCCCTTGGGGCTAAGCCCCCCCTTTCTTTGAATCCTAGAAACACCCCTGAGTGGCAGCAAACAGTGGAAACTGCCGCGAGAAGTTGTGGAACACGTGCGCAGAGCTTGCAACAAGAAGTGCCTCTACTAGCTGGCGCTGCCACGATCTGAGCTTGCCCTTTCTCGAGATATGGACTCCAGCCTGTTGCCCTATTTGGAAGATATACAGAAAATGTTACATAGTGGCTGTAGTGACGAGGACATACACAACCACCTGGTATTTGAATGTGGCTTGCAAAGAGGAGTGTCCATCAGCAGTATTCACAGGTTTTGTAAAGACCACGGATTAAAAAGACAACGAGTGACAGACCAACAACTGGAAGCTGCGGTCTTAAATTCAATACAAGAGGTAGGGTACAGTTACGCTTTATATGTTATTGTGTTTACAGCAAGACAATCATGATCAGTGACCTGCAGGGAAAAGCGCTTGACAGGGGTAGAGGATTTAACTGCCTGTGGGAACAATTAACATGTAAGATTCTGTTCATTCTTGCTTGTTTGTGTATGTTTATAGCTGACAATTACTCTCATCTTCACCTTAAAGGTGCGTTCACACTGGTCGCGTTTCTTTTTTTGACGCGCGTCGAGATTACATACAAAGTCTATGCACAGACGCGATGAGACTGGCGCGCCGCGATTTTGCGATTCGGGGGCGCGTTGGACGCGTTATTGCGGCGCGTTGGACGCCGCAAAATCGCCAACGCGCAAGTTGAAATTTTTCAACTTCTGCGACATAATCGCGTGACGCTGTGGCGCGATAGCCTATCAGCGTTGAGTTTCTGCCCCCGTCATCAGTGCCGCAGCTCCCGCCGGTGCTGAATCGCAAACAGCAATGGAGGACAAGTTAATAGTGGCGGTTTGCGGGTTCCCCGAGCTCTACGATACGTCGTCGTATCTCTACCGCGACAGAACTAAAAAAGATATGGCATGGAGGAAAGTAAGTGAGGACGTCGGACAACCTGGTAAGTTATTATTATATCTTTGTTACTTGATTCTAGCTATCGGTTGTACTTTACTAACTAGCTGTATATGAACCATGTTAGCATGTAAAGCTATCCCAACCACCGGCTTTCACACTAAATACGTGCGTTTCTTGTCAGATGAGATTTGCCGAAAGAAGTGGAAGACTCTGAGGGACACGTATTTGAGAAAGAGGAGAGAGGAGACAGAGAGAGAGTGGCTCAGGAGCAGGGCCATCAAAGAAATGGAAGTACTCTGCGGTTATGTCTTTCCTCAACCCCTTCGTGACTCCCAGGGAGAGTAGCGGTAACATGGGGAGGGTCGAGGGAGACAGTACCGCAGAGTACTTCAGATGCAGGACCAGACCAGGACGACACGTCAGAGGCAGCAGCAGGGCCATCTGAGATTGACAGGAGAGGTTTGTTGAAGTGAAGACACAAAACCACAGCATAGTTCAGTCATACAGAAAATATTACTACAGCTGAAGTAGTAACGACAGGCCAAAGCAGTGCAAGAGGTTTGTTTTTTTTCATTTGGCAAAGCCTGGTTCTGTATAGTTTTTATACTTGTTAAAAAAAATGTTTCATGAGCAAAAATAAGTTATAATAAAGGTCAGTTTTGAACCCTGGGCTCCGGATCTTAAACCACTATACTATCATAGCTTTAAAGGCAAATTACTATTTAATTAAAGCAGCACTTTTGAATTATAAAATAGTTTTATTGTTTATGTTCAAAGATGAAACAGATTGGTCAGAGGACGGTGAAGAAGAACCTAAACGTGCTGCTGCTCCTCCTCCTCCTCCTCCTGCTGCTGCTCCTCCCGCTCCTGCTCCACCCATGGGTATATACATCACAAAAGTTGGATTGCATTTTTTTGTATGAATACAATTCATGCATTCATGGTATGTTTTTCACAATTACAAATATTTACTTTACAAGCTATTGTAGTGATGGGATGCAATAGTTTCACTAAATATGTTGTTTCCATGTCATACAGGAAAGAAAAGGGCCCGAAAAAGGCCAGCGGGGATCGAGAAGCAGCGGGAGGTAGAGGAGCGCCTTCTGCGGGCATTGGAAAGAGACACCCCTGCTCCACCTGCTCCACCACTATCTGAGGACGAACTCTTCATGAGGAGCCTGGTTCCTTCCCTGGCAAGATTGCCACCCCAGCAAAAGGAAGATGTAAAATTTAAAATTCACAAATTAATTTATGAAGCCAGCACTGTGGTGCTGAATTTGGAATAGACATCTGGGGGACAATCTTTCCAGGGAACGAACCAGGAATTAAAAAAAAACAATTACAGTTTGTATACAGTTTGTTTTTTGTATACGTTTTTCTATATATTTCCAAGAAATAAATGCACTTTATTTCATGTTACTTTGTCCTTTATTGTAGTTTTACAAGAAAACTTAACAAACAAAGGAGAGATTATATATATATATATATATATATATATATGCATATATATATATATATATATGCATATATATATATATATATATGCATATATATATATATATATATGCATATATATATATATATATATATATATATATATATATATATATATATATATATATATATATATATATATATATATATATATATATATATATATATATATATATATATATGCATATATATATATATATATATGCATATATATGCATATATATATATATATATATGCATATATATGCATATATATATATATATATATGCATATATATGCATATATATATATATATGCATATATACATATATGCGCATATATACATATATGCATATATACATATATATATATGCATATATACATATATATATATACATATATATATATGCATATATACATATATATATATGCATATATATATATATATATGCATATATATATATGCATATATATATATATATATATATATATGCATATATATATATATATATATATATATGCATATATATATATATGCATATATATATATATGCATATATATATATGCATATATATGCATATATATATGCATATATATATATATATATATATATATATATATATATATATATGCATATATGCATATATATATATGCATATATGCATATATGCATATATGCATATATATATATATGCATATATGCATATATATATATATGCATATATATATATATATATATGCATATATGCATATATATATATATATGCATATATATATATATATATGCATATATATATATATATATGCATATATGCATATATATGCATATATGCATATATATATATATGCATATGCATATATATATATATGCATATGCATATATATATATATATATGCATATATATATATATATATGCATATATATATATATATATATATATGCATATATATATATATGCATATGCATATATATATATATATGCATATATATATATATATGCATATATGCATATATATATATATATATGCATATATATATATGCATATATGCATATATATATATGCATATATGCATATATATATATGCATATATGCATATATATATATGCATATATGCATATATATATATGCATATATGCATATATATATATATGCATATATATATATATGCATATATGCATATATATATATATATATATATATGCATATATATATATATGCATATATATATATATATATATATATGCATATATATATATATATATATATGCGCTGGAATGCCTTTTGTCAATATTTATTGCCTCATGAACACATGCTCGCTCTTCCATGTATGTTGAGTTCTTAAATTACACAAATATAACATGTAAATACATGATGTCTACAACTAATGCAAATTAACCATGAACATCAAATATCAGATGAAATAATCAGCATTAAATACATCTGTATCAATAACCTAGAGGCGCACGGACTCTGCATTTTTCTAAGTTAGAGATGGCTGGAAACACGGCAGGGTTTGAGCTAGCTAGCTCTTACTGAGTGATGAGCGAAGTGAGCTGACGGAATAAACGAGGCTTCACGCTAACGACACACTCTAAGTACTTGAACTACTTTATTCCAGTATTGCAAACCGAAATATCATTACCATACTGTCGGGGCTGAATCTCACCCCAGCGCGAGAAGGCCGGAGCGCGTGGTCCGCTGTTTACAGTAGACACGCTGCGATAATAACTCTACCAAGACTGGTTTACAATTAAAAGGAATTTAATCCCACTGATGCAAATACGATTACAGTGAAGTACACTAATTCCATGAAATATTACAATATTAACCCACTTTGGAAAAAACTCTTCCCTGGTCCCATGGGACACATCCGTCCCTGGACCCTACGCTAAGAAGAAGAGAAAAACACTTCCTATTCCTGCCCTCATATCCGTTCGAAACACCTCCCCTTCCTTCTATCCCAATTTCTATTGGCTAACTTCCCAGGAGTGTATTCGGCTGTCTTCATGTCTCTCTTTCCCTGAATCCTAACACATTCAATGACTGTCTGGTATTGCTCAAACCCTCTATGATAATCCTTCAGTATAAAAGATAAACTTCTGCATCTTTGGCAAAAGCTTCATGTCTTTAGTTCTACCTTTAGCTACTAATCCTACAACACTTTATGCTTATCTTAATTATGCATTTCCAAAACACTTATGCTTATGAATTATTAAACACTTTTATTATATCTGCTAAACACACAGTTCTACGCTCAAATTTCTTACAATACCATTAATATCATGTTATGCTCACCATGCGGGTGAGCCTGCTAGCTAGGGTGACCATATCCATAACACCAAAAAGGAGGACACTGCGGTATTTAGTGAAGCTATGAATAATTGCATAGGTCTCTGGCGTGCTCCCCTCTACAATACAACTTTGTGTGATTGCTACATGATGTATGTGTAACAGTATCGGAAACAATTGTCTAAAAGAGTCAAAAAAGTGTTTGTTCACAGTATTTGTATTATTCAATACATTGTGGTGTTCAAAAACTGACCACTGAGTGCCACAAAGCAAAACATTTGTGTACTTAAAATGTACAAATTAAATCACAGGTCACATAAATAATAAACAGATAAATTAATGTTTTAAAAGCATAAAGAAAACCAAACAAATTTGGTTAACATTTAACGGCTCAAAAAGTAAAGAATTTCTAAAGTGATTCAGTCTATTGGGGACTTGTGTGCAGTGTCTTTTTTGTCATCAGACTAATTTGTACATCAGCAGTATCAAGTGGTATGCAGAATGTCTGTACTTGAACGAACCAGTTTGAATGTTATCTGTTCAACTGATTGTTGAAGAGGTTTTCAGATCCTTTTCTGAAGTCAGGGTAGCAATACCACAGTATAACAAATGTAAGTCCTGTAATCCTACACCGAAGCTTTGTGCCACATATGGACAGAGGCGTGCTGGAGACATATTTCAGGGCGCGAAAAGAGACAACCAAAGCCAATAGGGCCAGTTTTTTTTCTGAAATGTCCCCTTAACCTCCTGCTCCCCAGCCCTATTTTTAGGCCTCTGCTCGAAAATTGCATACCCAAACTCAAAAGAGTGCATCTTTGCAAGCACAAGGTCTATTTGAATAATTTGGTGTGTTGTAACAAAGGAACACTTGTGAGATTTGTTCAGATGTGTAAATATCAGTGTATAAGTTACTGGTTAAGAGTAAATGAACATGGCACACAGCTCAAATTGAAAAGTTTCAGGTTCGCCTGAAAAAAAAGCCCCTTCATTGTTATTATTTCATTGAAATGATGCAGCCCCCAGCCTAAAACATCTCCCAAATCATAGCACATATATGTGAACAGTCTCTCTGCAAAGTTTTACTTTGATAAAGTGAAGCAGAACAAAATGAGAGAAGTGTGAGTACAGAAAGTTTAGGCGAGATTTCCAAAATGTGCATTTGGGCACCATGTGTGCCATTTGAATTTCCTCATGTACTAAACTACATATTTCACTTATAAATTACTAATGGTGTTAAATACATCCAAATGCAGCAATTTCTGGCTTTTTTTGGAAAAAGAAAATATATATATATTTTTTTACATTATATTTTATATTATATTAGTAAGTCTTCTGTTTCGACATCTTACTAATTACCGGTAATCCTAAAAATGAACGAACGGTGAAAAGGCAGCCGAAATCTCATCTATCATCTATCTGAAACCAAGCTCCAGCTGTAATCAGCTGAGCGTAATCAGCTGTGCGTAAAAGCAGCTGGCAGCTTGCTCCTAGTTTTTATACTTACGCCGAACAATAACTCTCGCTCCCATTGGCCGACCTCCATGGTACATACCTCTCTGTATTCGTTAGCTCCAATAGAATTGAGCTAATCACTTGAAAATGAGTGACAGCACTGTTAGCCAGTCAAAATCATCAAGTCTCCGAAAATAGTGACTTGCACGCTTTGGGGGACACAGCATGTTACGCCTTCCCCTGTGGGGTGAAATGACCCCCTCCGAAGGAAAGGCGTGTCTCTGTTGCAAGACAGGAAGTCCATTGAACCTTTTCCGGAGAGAAAATGCGGGGATATTCAATTTTTCGGCTTCAAATCGTCAAAAGTGAGTCATATTTATGATCATAAAGCGATCATGTGATTTGTGTTGCTGGTGTCTGTTGGCCTCATATCTCAGCGATAGTATGATGGAGAGAAATGTTACGGTTATGACCGTAACCGTTGTGTTCGTGGCGTTCTTTCTGCTATCTCGGTTTGTTTGTTAGCATCAAGCTATGATTGCTAAGTCCGGAAATGTCCCGAGTGTGTACACTCCTGGCGAAATATGAATATGGTGTTGTAGTTATGCTAAGTTTGAGTACTGAGTTGTGTTTGGAGTATGTTCAAATGTCTTTTATACGATTTTATCCCAGGTTTCTGACGTTTCACGAGGTATGCGACATCATTATATTCGTTTTGTAATGAATACTTATTTTCGATGTTTTATGAAATACAGTCTCAAAAGCGGCCCCTAGGGCACCCTCGGTAGCAGAGAGTTAAAACAGCCAGTGTAAGAGAAACTTTATCACTGAAAACAGTATTGCACTTTGGCCTTGGGACCTTTGTTGGTCACAGAAAGGCTTTGTGCAGCTTTTCTGTGGAATAAAAGAACACATTAACACAGAATACTAACATACTGAAGAAAAGGCAGTAAATAATATCCTCGTAAAAATATATATTCCAAAAACAACTGTAGACTGAGCCAAAAAATATTTCTAAAGTGATTCAGTCTATTGGGGACTTGTGTGCAGTGTCTTCATCCGTGGATGTGTGCAGTTTGTTTAACAGGTAACAGACTACAGAGAAAACATCTCCACTCTGACAGTGATGATAACTGTGTCTTTATTAATATAAGTAGTAGTTTAACACCATTAAATCAACGGAAAACGTACGATCTTTTTTTATCAATATTTAAAGTGCATTTTTATTGGAATGTTCGCTGAAAACGGCCCTGACCAGAAAACAACTCGGTTGGATATAGATCACTGAATACAACCTGATCAATGATGGAATGAATTAAACAATCGTACAACATAGATAGACCTCGTTATCATGACACATACAGACCTATGTAGATATACGTGTGTTCAGATCTGGCAGGAGCGGGTTTGGCTACTGGCAAGTATGAAAATGAAATGATTGATAATCATAAAATGATGAACATCAATAGGATTATTTAAAATATATCAATAATAACAGGGAGCAATAACCAAACTGTGGATAGTCTCAATATTGGTGTTCACTCAAAATGTCAATAGACAAAGTATTTTTACCACATTCAGAACAATGAAGGTTTTAATCCGAGCACTGACTAAACATTCAGCTGTTATCACAACACTAATGTACAAAATCATCACAGAACACTGCTCCCTAACATGTAACAGTTTATTTACTGAACAATAAATCAGTAATATACATCAAACAATTACAAGCTTATTACCTAAAAGCAACAAACAATCGTGTGTGTGTGTGTAGGAGGGGGTGGGGGGGGTGGGGGTTCAACCTTGACCTCCAGGTTCCTGAGAGCCGTCTCTAGACGAAGTTTATGACTTTATGTCATTGTTGTTATCGTCACATTTCAGTTTCATCATCTTTACCTGGATGTTCTCTCCAGCTGACTACCGAGGTGGAGCGCTATTGGTTCAGAAACGATGATGCACGTCCACGGTTACGTTGTGGCTCCTTCTGAAGGTTCTATCACTGTTTCTAGGTGGCAGGTTTGCGTACATTAGTCGACTATAACTGCCCACATGATCACATCTCAGCCGCACTTTATGGACGATGCAGGTTCTTTGAATACTTCTTAACAATGTTGGGTAGTGCCACACTTTTTTGCCATGTAAACTATTGATGACCTCATGGCTGCTGGTGAGTTGTCTTTACATTTTGTGTCGGCATGTCTGTTTGGTAACTGTGCACAGGGAGTGTGAGAGGGAATGATGCCAGGAAATAAAAGTGTATGTACAGGAGACTATCTGCTCAATACTAATATTTCTTTGTAACGTCTCTGTGTGTGTTTACTGTTTTCCTACAGCTGTTGGAAACAGATGCTGATGGAGAGGACTGTGGAGAACCAGAACCAGACAGGAACTCAGATGCAGATAGACATCAAGGACCAGATGCTGATGAGAAGACTGTAGACTCTTATGACAGTGATGATTGGAAGGAGACCAGAGAACCTCAGTCAGGTTTAAACTATGTGAAATCTGATGAAGTCCATGTCAGTGATTCAAGACGTAGTGCTGGTGGGAAACTATTTACATGCTGTGAGTGTGCGAAAACAACTGGCGCAAAATCAGATCTGAAGAAACACATGAGAACACACACAGGATAGAAACCTTTCAGCTGCTCAGTGTGTGATGAAAGATTTCGGCACAAGTCAGCTCTGAAGCGACAACCGGCTTTAGTGCTGCTGTTTGTATACGAAAGGTAATTCTGACACACCACATAATGCAGGGGAGTAAGAACAATAACCACAAGTTCTAAACATTCTTTCATTGTTTGAGCCATCACATTTATAATTCATAAACACCCATTTCATTGTGTTACATACTGTAGGAGGAGCTACAGTGTGGGTTTTTCATTGTTGCAGGTTTTGATGATGGAAGGCTGTAGCCACCACTTTGGGTGGCTACAGGCTACAGGTTTACAGGCTACAGGTCATGGTTTTCCCGGCGTTGTTCAGCATCCAGGCAGTGGAGGCGGTGTTGACCTGCCTCTTCAACGGGCCATAGACAGACACATCCAGGGGCTGCAAGCGGTGTCAGCAAAGGGGAGGGAAGGACAACAGCACAACCCCATTCTCCTTGGCATACTTCAGCCCATCCACCGATATTTTCTCACAAACTGAGCAGCTGAAAGGTTTCTCTCCTGTGTGGATTCTCATGTGTTGCTGTAAATTTAGTTTCTGTGAAAAAGATCTCTCGCAAACTGGGCAGCTGTAACAAAATGTATTTTCCCTCGAATCATAAGTTACTTACATAGAACTGCACCTTTCAACTGTGTTGTGTGTGAAGTGCTGTATAAATAAAATAGAGTTGAGTTGCCACTCATGGTGTACATACCTGGTTGTCCCAGTTGCACGCTGGAACAAACATGACTTCTTTTTCCAGGCCAGGCAATGGCTGCTGGAGTCTGTCTTTTTTGCTTCGGCTTCCTGTAGTCTACTTTCACTGATTTTCATCTTCACAATTTCTTCCGCAGTAGGTGGGAAGTCCTGTGTAAGAAAGACCTTTGGTGTAATCACAGCATTTCATTACTACCATTATATATTTTCAGATAATAAGGGATCTATTAGTCTCACCTCAGCATTCACAATTTTAATCATGTGGGTTGCATGGTGCAGAGGAAGAGTCTTGCATTGGTTGAGAGTAGGGGTGCAACGGATCACGGTTCTTGAGTCACGGTTCGGATAATTTTTGCAGCACCGGACTATGAATCTCCACTCCGCCGTGATGAAAGCGGTCACAGTCTTTTCCTTCTCATAGAGGCCTGGAACAGCTTCATACTGAAGTGGGTGCGTGAGTGGATTTCGTATCGTGGCTATAATGCGTTTAATACTGAAATTCTCCACATTCCATTAGAGACCAAGCTAGCATGCTTTTTAGCTGACAGTTGGGTTTAAATTCATGTTGTATGAGGTACCCCTATGTATTTTTATTTTCATTGCAAGATAATCTTAGTGGAAGCCGTCAACTTTTAAATATATCAATTGACCCTGTGTTAACTTTCTTCAATGAGACAGACTGAAATGAAACGACTCTGTCAAAGCACAGCTTTGAGAGGGGAACAGAGACGTGACGAGGAGACAGAGATAAAGAAAGAGAGAAGGTGATGGAGATGAGAGAGTGAGAGCAGGTGTGGCCCACTGTGCCCAGGATAAGATGAACATTCAACAAAAATGCACCTGAACCAAATCAGACCACGTCATTACCATTCTCTATCCTGTGGAAAGCTGTGTCTACGCATGTGTGTGAGTAGTGGAGCAGGGAAGACAGTGAAACAATCTTATTTCACCTATTTCATGAAAAATACAAAGAGCATACTCTAATACAGAAAGTTTGTTTGTTAATAAGTTTGTCTGCAGTTGTGCCCCCGCCCTACGGACACTGTCTGATTAAGACCGCCATGTGGTTGAGGGATTAAGTTGTGCATCTCGGGGCATGGCATACCATCTGTTCAGAAGCTGACCAAAGAGCACACATGCGCACACACACAGTTGAGTCTGCTCATCACTTCATTGTCGACCACCCTAACTGACTTTGCAGAGGAGATGAAACAACAACAACAGCATGCGTGGTTTGGTCATGATGGCATGATAAACACCTACCATCTACATTGATGTGCATGTGCACATGTGCTCACAAATAGACACACACTCACACAGGGACTATGTAGTATGGCTGTGTGTGCGGTGTAATCTAAAGGCTGCTCTTAATTAATTTGTGCTGATGGAGAAGAGAGTACATTTGATTTACTAATTGCTTTCAGAGATGTAGGAACTCCAGCACTGACAACCAAATGCACTTAATATATACTTTATATAAGGGATGATTTGTTTCTGTGCTTCACTGCATGTTTGTCTATGTGGCTGTGTTCCTAATGAGGAGCAAGCATATCATTCTGAGACAACTACTCTGTATATTAACACATTTCCCTCTGAGTTTGGACCTAATTAAGAGGAAGGATTCCTCTTAATTAAAAATGCAAAATATGAACAGACTGACAGCTAGACTATAAACTAAGAAAACACAGACTTTTCAAATCTGACCTCTGACCTTCCAATTTGCATAGCATTAATTTATTATGTGTTTTGCACCAAACAGAGCAAAACAGTGTTGGCATTTCCTTTATCACATCAGCCATATGTTTGGCTGCATCCTCGCAGTGTATTCTTCAGTTTATCAAACTTTAAAAGCCAGCATTGTGTCTCTGTTGATTTAGTTTGATGAGCAGTGCCTGACTATAGTTTTACAGAAGTTTTATTTTTTTTAAAGACAGTCAAGACCTTTACCTGCATTTTGACACCAGGAACCTGATTTCCTGTCTTAGCTGCTGCCACCCCAAACATTCCTGGTCCAACACAGCTGAAATATTGCAAAATCCTGTGTAAAGTTTTCCTTCAGGCTGACTGCAAGCCAGCACCTGTTGTTGATATTATTAAGGCGAAAGTCCCTTTTCCATACAATGCAAATATTAGAGTGGTTATGCCAAAAATATAAATCCCTGAACAGTGCACATGCATGGTAAAATGTAGCCCTGCTGGAACCAATATTGTGTTGTGTTGACAATATTCTGTCCTTCTGTGAGTAAATACAGTGCTCTTGAAGTTGGAGATTTTCAGTGAGGTTGAAAAGTATCTCGTCCCAGAGGAATGTTGAAGCAGCAAGCCGGAGCTCAGGCACACCTGACCAGCTGCGTGCAGCTCCTAACGATGATCAGTCACAGGCCTGTTGGAGCTGATCAGGCCGTCAACAAGGGGATTTCTAAAGGGTCTACTAAACATGCATGAAGGGATTGAGTCTTGTGTACCCAGTTTATGATAACAGGGATCTGCTGCTTGTAAGCTTCAATCAAGTTAATATAATTAAATCATGTAGAGCGCCGATCCATGCTCCATTTCTATAGTTATGAAGTCCTTGAAGATGTCCAGCTCAGAAAACAGTTGAATGGTGGTTTGTTTAGGCAGACAATTTGGAAAGTGAGTGTGACCTAATTTCATTACCAAGGAATTGCAGTTATTTCTGTTTGACTGTTTAGGTCTTTTGATATTTGTTAATTAAGTGTCGATCTCATGGTTGCTACGGAGTTCTTGTCATGTTGTACAGGGGCTTATTATATTACATACATACACACAAATGAAATGATCAAGTTCTTCATGAATAAAATATGCATTGGACTAACTACATAAACTACTAAACAGAAAATGGACCATGCATGGTGCCACCTGCCCATCAGGACTATCTAACATTCACACACCACAAGAACAGCATGCGGGAGCAATTTGGGATTAAGTGTTTTTCCCAAGGACACATTGATATGGATTAGCGGAGCCGGGGATCGAACTGCCGATTCTCTGATTGAATGAGGACCCTGCTCTTGTTAGGGTTCAAAAACCAAAAAGGATGAGAGCCTGCAGGCCGCAGGGACTTTTCTGCTGCGAGCCTCTGAGTGCGCACGCGCATCAGAAAAATGGACTGGATCCGGTTCACAATCAATAACAATATTTAATGTACTACATGAAATTCACTTATAAGCTGCATTAACTATCAATAGTAATGTTCTCGAGAACAGAGACCACACGCACGCATCTCACTCACAGGTCTGAATTCAGGTTCTGAAAAACGAGAGCGGATGTGGTCTGAGGAATTCGCTCCAGAACAGTCTCTTATATGTTGGAAATGTCAAACAGTCATAAAACATCTGAATGACCCTCCGTGGCGATCAGTGATAGGCTCCATTTGAATTCTGTCCCCTCCCTGGATCGATCCCTTAGCGAAACAGCTTTGCTCCTTGCAAAACATCTGTCTTGACTCCACCTCTGGTCAGCTTGTCCTCCCACTGACCACCTCCTCCAGTTGCTGCATGTCTCATCCAGAATGCCTGTCTGACCCTCAAACTATTCTTACAGTGTTTTAATACCTTTAGTGACTATACTTTTATGATTTAATACATTCAATTAGTTAATATACTGTAACACATAATATCTTCTATAAGCAAGAATATTGTAAACATATTGTGACTAACATATTATTGTGACACTTCTACTCATCACTAGGGGGGTTATTTAATCTTACTTATAATGCGTTTAATACTGAAATTCTCCACACTCTACCACTGAGCCACAGTAAATTAATAAACGATAAAATTAACAAAATAAATGGAATGAATAGAGAATACGATGACGAGTAAAGTGAATAACGAACCAAAAATAAATGATAAAGGACTGAATGTGACCAGGGATAATTAGTGACTGATACCATTAATTAATATCTATCAATTCAATTCGTGGTGGTTCAACACATTTATGCACCATACAGTTGATAGTTTGAGAAGTATCAGGGGAGATTGTGATGAATAGATATTAGTTCTAATTTAAGGGAGATCCTACTTTAGGTCCAAAGCTTATTGATTGGTAATCTAAGTTTATTTTACTATCCAATTTAAATGTATTTTGCCGTGAAACATGAAACTTATTCACATCTGGAAGTTATATTGTTTTCACCTGACTGTTTTGATGGGCAGATGGGAGGTTAAGCCCCCTTTGTAGCTGCAGGGGTTATTATGGCACGTTTGCCAGTTTTCATCTTAAACTTCTTTGAAAGTATTTTTCTTTCAGTATTTGCTGGAACAAAAGCAAAAAAAATGTTGGTGCATTGGATGTCAGAGCTGCATGGCACATTAGACGGCACGGGATGGGTGTAGGTGGCAGGTTAGTAACACAAGACCAAAACAAGCAGGAGAACCGTCAGAGCCTCAAGGGCCGGATTCAGAGATTTTAATCATAATTGTAATATATTAAAACCAGAGGTTCAGATCCTTCAGGTTCTTGTTTCTCAGGTCAGCTGGATGTCCTTTCAGCCTGTGGCGACGTTTTGGCTCGCACTGGGCCTTCCGAGTCTGTAGACCAGGGGTGGGCAATTATTTTTCCC
The DNA here is from genome assembly GCA_028022725.1 of Lycodopsis pacificus. Classification (NCBI taxonomy): domain Eukaryota; kingdom Metazoa; phylum Chordata; class Actinopteri; order Perciformes; family Zoarcidae; genus Lycodopsis; species Lycodopsis pacificus. Next base: position 6,389,381 of record CM051700.1, read on the forward strand.
AAGGGGCCGCATGAGAAACAGGGACTGTTGTGGAGGGCCGGACCAATAGACTGAACTCAATCCTGCTCAATATTATTCTTGTAACTAGTATATTTGCTTAAGTACTGTACTTATGTACAAATTCAAGGTAGGTACTTTACTTGAGTATTTCTATTGTATTCAACTTTGTACTTCTACTCCACTACATCTCAGTTTTTGTCAAAACAGCTTCAATCACAAAATCAAATGTTTGATGAAATATAAATATCCTCTGATTTGATGTTCCATCTTTAACCCTTAATGTTTCTGAGTAAATTTAATATGACAGGCTGAACACACGTGAGCCGTCTACTTTGTTTACCTTTTTGTTTACGTCTCCATGCGTCCACTGGTTACCCCGTGTTTAACGTCACATTGCAATGATTTGTGGGTAATTCCCTAAAAGTAATAAGGGAGTCCCTGTGGAGAATTTCAGTATTAAACGCATTATAAGTAAGATTAAATAACCCCCCTAGTGATGAGTAGAAGTGTCATGATAATAATAATATGTTAGTCACAATATGTTTACAATATTCTTGCTTATAGAAGATATTATATGTTGCAGTATATTAACTAATTGAATGTATTAAATCATAAAAGTATAGTCACTAAAGGTATTAAAACACTGTAAGAATAGTTTGAGGGTCAGACAGGGATTCTGAATGGGACATGCAGCAAATGGAGGATGGGGTCAGTGGGGAGGACAAGCTGACCAGAGGTGGATTCAAGACAGATGTTTTGCAAGGAGCAAATCTGTTTCGCTAAGGGATCGATCCAGGGAGGGGACAGAAGTCAAATGGAGCCAACCACAGACCGCCACGGAGGGTCATTCAGATGTTTTATGACTGTTTCGGACATTTCCGACGTATAAAAGACTGTTCTGTAGAGAATTGTACAGACCACATCCGCTCTCGTTTTTCAGCACCTGAATTCAGACCTGTGAGTGAGATGCGTGCGTGTGGTCTCTGTTCTCGAGAACATTACTATTGATAGTTAATGCAGCTTGTAAGTGAATTTCATGTAGTACATTAAATATTGTTCTTGATTGTGAACCGGATCCAGTCCATTTTTCTGATGCGCGTGCGCACTCAGAGGCTCGCAGCAGAAAAGTCCCTGCGGCCTGCAGGCTCTCATCCTTTTGGTTTTTGAACCCTAACAAACGTCACATTGCAATGATTTGTGGGTAATTCCCTTAAAGTAATAAGGGATTCCCCAAAGTCTGCATCCAATGCTGACTTACGGAAAGGGTTCATAAAGGACTCAAAACGTCTGCCAGAGAGCCTCAAACACTCCTAAACCCTCACGGACTTTGCAGGAACGTGCCTCAAAGTCTGTGAGTCCGTAAGGGTGGACATTGGGATTGGGCGACATTAAACCTAGACCAAGATTGTCACATTTAAAGGTAACGTCCTGTTATCAACTTCCTGTATTTCTTACCTGTGACAGAAAAGATTGAATTTATTGTTATTAACTTGACAACGGAAACATAAGATCTATTGTGCATTTATTGATTATTTTCCTCAGACATACTAAACTTCTTTTACTGCTCAAAGTTAGAATTATTCAACCATTTCATGTGTGTGTAATACATGCATCCCTTTGGGTACAGGCTGACAAAGGTTACACAAAAATGGCAATATCAACACACATGTAAGCATGTATACCAGTGGCACAGCAAAAAGCTGCACCATACCTCCTGTCTCTTGATATTTTCTAACCTAAGCATGTGCTTTAGATTGGAAACGTTGTGTTCCTCTTGTACCTAAAGTTCTACATCATATTTGGATCTTGGATCTGCTTGACGGCTTGCTGGAGGTGGAAGATCAGCTTTTCACCGCTGATCCAGGAGCAGCTTTTAAAATCGTATCATTCAGTGTGTGACAATACATTATTCAGTAAACAGTGCGGCTAATCAACATAGTTAAATATACTATAATGCAGCTAATTCAGTGTGAAAGAGCAAGTTGAAGTATACTACAGTGTACTGTGTTTATTATGCTATCCTGTTAGCACTGCAAAGACTCACTGACTGCATACAACATCACTGTTTGTCCTCTCTTTCAGAACATCTGACATACTGTATTATTTCCTCACAGTTCATTAAAGCTTTAGTAAGATATATATATATATATATATATATATATATATATTTATGTATTCGTCCTACAGCGTTTTGCTTTGTACAATATGCATTTCGAAGCATTGCTTAGAACTCCTCCATCGTATGTTTGCTGTATATTTTCAATCAAATGCAACATGACACGCACAGGCACACACACACTGAGCCAGTTCTCAAACGTATCGAGGTGTGATACCTAACCTACCACATAACCTCCCAGATAACCTCCCTACCTATCTGTTAAATAATTGTCATAGTTTACCGATTCTGCTGTTACTATACAAGAAATCCACACGTTTTGTACACAAATAAAAGGATGTCATATGCTTACCATCAATACAAATTGTGACTTATTATTTATTTGATTAAATCTTGTATTTTTTATTTTTTTTGCTTGTTCTGCTCCGTGCTTAAGTTTTTTTTGAAAGAAATACCTGCGAAAGCACTGATAGCATGTTAGCATTCAGCAAGGCTGTTCTTTGACTCACTTGAGGTATTCAACCGGACATTTGCACAGCGTGAACGCATCACAGACTCACACTGCTTAGCATTAGTTGAGACAAATTTGGGACACAGCTCTAGCTTGAGAAAGCATGTATAAACAGTTGATACTGTAATATATTGGTAATATATTTAATCAGGTAGTTTGATGTGTTATTTTTATTTGTTGCAGAAATAGATCAAACACGGTTTCAAGATCTCTACCCGGTCCTGGAATTGTAAGACCATCAGTTCGTGGAGGGACTGTTGAGATCGAGGATTCTAGTTCAAATGTACATTTGCCCATCTCACCTGTTTTTTTTTTCTCGGCCTCTGATTTTAGAAAACATGAGGAGCAAGTGAGATAAGCGAGGGACAAAGTGGAGGTGACACTGGAGGGGGGGGGCTAGTCCATCAATGAGATAAAAGCACACAGGGAAAAAAGTCAGAAAAATAGCAGGAGCCATACAAGAGCGAGGTTGGAGTGTTTGCAAATAGGTCAGTCAGCAGAGAGGGACATCCATCCATCATGGCTCCATCAAAAATGCAACAGCTGCAGCTTTTCTGATGAGCAATTAGATTAAAGACACATATAGAACCGCTCTGGTCATCAGTCACACTGCTCCCAGCTGCATGCTGTTAAGTAATGAGGCTGCATGTAATTCATACCAATGTATTAGCCGTAAACACACACATGCACCGACACAGCACCGCATGTTAGCTCTGGAATTGGTTAAGATGGGAACTAGATGAGGGTCTTCGTAGCACCACAGACCCCTGCAGCGTCAAGCTTTAGGAAGGGAGGGGGGGGGGGCGCGAATCCACAATTTACTCTTTGTGCTTGTGTGTTCACCTGCTGCATGTGTGGCCGTGAGTCACACAAGAAGTGTCTGTGTCCATATCAGATTATTGGGTTACTCCACGGGTGTGTTTGTGTTTATCCGTCTGCATACATGACATCTTTCGTTTCATACGCTTGCTGGTAAAGTCATCCTGTGTGTGTGCACATATTCATGCAGCAGGAGTCATTGTGGTAAGACTGCGTGTGTGTGTGGGTGTGTGTGTGTTTAAGTACTGGGAGGCAGCTCTGCTTGAGCAGCTTAGGGGAGATGCAGTCAGATAGCGCCTCAGCCCGGCAGTGAAACAGACTGTTTGCCTGGACTCTTCAAGACTGATACACTGTCAACAACTCTGAACTTTCTTTACGGGGGCGGGGGGGATGAGTTTAGTGACACTCTCAACAACAAACTGTGCTGAATGAGAAACTATATTTACATATAACTAACATACAACATGTAATGTCTTACCATTATTTTTGATGACTTGCTTTTAACTATTTGCTTTTCTTCCATCATACAATACAATTCAGTAATGTTCCCGATGAAAAGACCAAAATCCCAATTGTTCCATAAGTTCCTTGTTAAAGAAACTCAACACAACAGAAGTAGCTTTTTAACTGGTGCGGCTACATGGCTAGCAGCAGGAGTATCCATCTTCGACTAATACATGTTTTTTCAGTTCTTCCCATTCTGCCGACATCGGGTGAATGAAGCATTATCTCACAGAGATGAGATTGATGTCGCCCTTTTCATCTCACCCTTCAAAATAATGTACATATGTGTATTATACAGAAATTCTATAGATATTCTCAACCATTTCACTTTGCATAATACCAGATTTGGCAACAGAGTACTTTCAAAGGTCCTGCAAATAAAGCAAATTTCAGTTTTAGACAAAAACCTAGAGAGTGAATGAGAAGGAAAGAGGAGGGAGAGGATTGGATAAAAGTACTGCGAGGGACAGAGAGAGAGAGAGAGAGGGTGAGACATAAAGGGAGGGAGAGGATCAAGGGGTGTATGAGAGGGAAAGAGGCTGATAGGGAGGGACTTAGAGGGAAAAGGATAAAGAGAGCTGAGAGGATACGCAGAGTAGAGAGTCGTAGAGGAAGAGAGCAGATAGAGCGTGCTTGTAGTTCAACAGGGTGAACTGACGGAGACAGAGAAGTGTCCGCGGAGAGAGTTTCAGGAAATATGTGGACTTAGTGCACTCAGCAGCATCTCGGAGGGACAATGAGAGGCTTGTGTGAGGTAACTGCTCTGCTTTTACTCCTAGCACTGCTTGTTGATGAGAAGATGAACACAAGAGCACTGACTACACCAGAGTCTTCAAATGAAGTCTCTGAGGTACTCCTCTATTCCTTAATGCTGGTTTATTTCATGTGTTGCCAAATCTCAAGGTATGTTGTGTTAGTGTTTAACGGGAGAGGTGGGATAGTAAGCCGGGGGGGGGGGGGGGGTCTCTCTTAAATCAATTAAAGAAGTGACAGCTAAAGGAGAGGAGCTGCAATCGGGACATGTTGTGCATTCCTAAGCAGGAAAGCCGGTTCACTCTGCGGTTTAAGCCCTTCACTTTATGATTGTGTGATGTGAAAGCTTGACAGCAGTTGTATTCTCAGCTGGCTGTGGTGGATTGGTGGGTCAGCACATAAAGGTTCAACATTCCTTTTAAGATACATTTACATATTGTTTTATATATATTGGCCCCTTAACGAAAAGTGGTCTTGAAGTTGACTGTTGGTCTTTTACAACTCGACTGTGAGCCGAGTTTATGCGGAAATGTGGCGCTCCCAAAATTCCGGAATGCATCTTTAAGCTTGTATTTCATTGACTTATTAACATTTAACATTATTCATCTACATATTCCCAGTGATGTAATATTAAGTCCTCATCATTGATGTGATAACCCTTTTCTTTCTAATTCCACTCTCATTTACATAGTTACATTATCTGTCATTGCACTTTGGAACACTGAAGGGTGGTTCTTATATGATTGCACAGCAATCATCATTATATTGATACCTGGTTATGTCATTTTGTGTTTTACATTATATTAAACTGATGGCTGCATCACACCGTTTTTGAATTCCCTGACATGCCAGGTGAGGAATATTCTTCTCCTAACAGAGACATTGTAGTTGTTAAGGTCATTGTAACATTCACATAG